>JARHVA010000014.1:605000-885000 GCA_037957365.1 Torreya grandis
TAATTGAATCCAATGATGCAAGGAGAAAATAAATACCTCTATATGCACAAAAGAGCAAATTCACACACAAAAAAAAAGACATTGACCATTTTCTCATAATCTCAACACATATTCATCAATGTACAAAGAGTAGGTAATCAGTCCATGCACTCATTACTTCTCCATGTATCACACACTCATTAGTTTTCTCACACTTTTGAGGGCAAGAATGGCTTATTGAAAGAGTAGAAATATATTACCCTCTAATAACCTATCCCTATTGAATTCTTCTCACATCCTATTGAAGCAGAACAATTTACAGGAAATGCAAAATGAGAGCCAAAACTAGGATATTCAATCTTGCAAGCTATCTTTGGTTCTTATATTGGATATTAAATTAAAATGGGAGAAAAGATGGACATACATGTAGTATTCTTTAGGAATATTCCTCTCACTACTAACTAAGATATGTCAATTCACCAATACTCAGAGAAGTGATACGAATGATCCATCAAGGATCAAATGTTATTAACATGATTCTTCTCTTAGATCCATTTCCACACAACATAACACATACAAATAATCAATGTAAGAGTCAGTCAACTCACATCTTCTTGTCAATTTTCCACTCAAATATCAAAGGTTCTCTCTCTTAGCCCTTCATCTTCATATGCTCTCAAACTCAAAATTTTATGCATGCACTTTTAGATGAGTGCAATGCAAGCAAAATTCACACATCTATTATACTTCAATTATTAAAGAGGAAACTACCATTCTAAATTTCTTACTTATGAGCTTTTCTTTCTGAGCCCATCTATGCCAATGCTAAAAAAAGGGAAAAAAAAGCATGTGACCATTTTGAATTTAGTTTCACCATTTTTGTTACTTAATTCATACTTATTTTTGAAAGAAGTATTCACACAAATGTGCCAAGTTTGTGGAGCATAATCTACAATTTTACTATAGGCTACCATCAATATTATAAAATCAACCTTTTTGAAAATTAGTGAAACAAGGCTTTGAGTTCTATGCCTAATTTTACAATGTTAGTAAATAAAAGTAAATAACAACCTGTAATCTATCTAGAGAGTTTCAACAATCCCAATGTCAATATTATCTTCTATATCAAAGTCAATTTCATCAAGTACGTGAGGAGGAGGTAGGGGGATACTTAGAGCATTCACAATAGTCTTCATGCACTTATGTTGATAATCTAGGCATTCATTTATTTCCTTCAACCTTTGTCTAGCTCTTCCATGATTGATCATGTTTCAATCATGCACTCCAATATATTTATGAAACTAAAAAAAGTGATTGCAATGGCTATCATGGTGAGCAAGCAAAGACCATGAGCCACATTGTATACATTATGTTGACCATAGGTTTTTTTGGCTATTTCATTTTATTGCTTTCAATTTCTTGTGTAATGAAGACAACTCCTCCATCAACTTCCATGGACACCTGGATGCTATTCTTCAACCAAAATTTGGTGGTGTCATTTTGGATTATATGATGAAGATGAGAGTAAAATGCTTTCTTGAGATTTTTTGTGTTCAATTCCATGTCTCTAGCCTTGAAATGACCATCACCCGTTATCTTTCTTATGCCTTGTTGCTAGACCATATTCCTTTTCATTCTGAGTCCTTTTATACACCATGGGTGGCCCTTCATCAAATAACAACCATAACACCAAGATGTAGGTGGGGTTAGTGTTAAAAAATACTATTTCTTGCAATTTATCCATGCCCATCATTTCTCATGCTTAGGTATCTCTTTTCTATTTGAATTTAAGCTATGTTTCCTCCAAAGAAATTTTTTATAGGAACTCCATAATTCATTATTTCCATAGAATGCCATAATTTATATATCAAATGGCTAGCAATTCTTCCTTCACAAGATCATCCAACTCAGTTAACTTTCAAGAAAATGAAGGCAAGAAGATAATTCCTCACGCACAACCACACAAGGCCAAATATATTATAATGCCTACCAAATTAGGAAAGTAAGAGGAACGGGAATGAAGAGTAAAATACTTGGCATGGAGGGCTCCATCCCTAATTTTTTTGGACACCAATATCCTCACCGATTTATCATTTATCAAAATGAAAAGGAAGAGTGTAAAAATAACAAGTACCTCTTCTCTAAATGCTAACCATCCCCATCATTCCAAAATCATTTGTCAAGAGAGTCATAATGGCCATTTCATGTAGCACAGCTATAGATGATAAGTGGGAGAGGGGGCATCTTAAAATGATTGTTTTCACATCAACTTCAATACACTACCTTTCTACATCATGAGATGATGCAATTTTCATGATGACAGTGTTTTTGGTTGTAGATTTGTGGATACATCATGTTTTTGGATTTCAAATTTTAATTTGATAATATCTCTAATGTTTCAAGTACATTACGTGTAATCATTCTCAGGGAGAAAGAGAAAATGATCTTTGCTTTGAAGAAATTACAACTATTTTCTCTCCATTGATATTAATTATTTAACCTTATCGTAGACAAAATGATGGCTGATTATCCCATTTCTACAAAATATATATGCTAAATTGATTAATAAAATAAATAAACTAAATAGTTAACTAACTTAATAGTTATCCAACTAATTATATCTATTTATATAACCAAATAATATAAAGACTAAAAAATTTTGTTTGTAGGGATAACAACGTTGGCAATAGAGTTCATGTGTCATGATAATCAGACCCAATAGGTTAAGTGATCCTCTTTCTTATTATTCATATTCCTCTAGACACTTAGTTCTATAAATTTCCAAGTCCAACATAAATAGGTACACCCTCAATTGAACACAACCAGTAATAATGTTGGGGTTGAAATTTTTTTCTATTGGAAACACTTAGAAGGTTCTTACCTACATGTATTTACTCAATCATCTTTATTCTATCCCTTTAATCAATGATCTCAATTTCCACCTCAACTACATGTTATTGAGGATGTAAGAATGGATCCTAGGAAGAGGTGTTCACTACAAGAGCTAATCAACCAATCTCATTGCAAGGACTAGTTTTTCATGACCCCTAGTTTGTATATCCCAAGGACTCACTATAGTGCTAATTGCCTCCTCCATGGTGTAAGGACCAATTGGTGCATTAGTCTATATAAGTTGGAGGCTTATACCTTTCCTATTGTTGTTGATGTGTTATTCTATTTCTCTCCCACTTGACATGTTCCACCTCTATGTGTTCCTTTTTGAAACCCTTCTACATTTTTGTCAAAAAATTCTATCAAAGCTTGTCAATTGGCCTTGAATTTTTTTGATTGTTTACATGATTTATTTCAACTTTTTATACTAATTCTATACTTGGCTCCTTGCTTCCTTCTCATTGTCATTTTTAGTTTTCATTTCTTTCATCAATCCACTAGCGTATTTCAAATTTGCAAAGCTATGTAAGGCCATAATATGAACTTTGGTATAATTTTTTTTTGAGGTTTTCAAAATGAAATTTGTACTTTTGTATTCTCTCCAATCTTTTTATTTATCCATTATTGGAAGATTTCATATTATAAATATTCTTCTTAGCATTTTGGTACTACAAATCCAACAATTTATTCTTTGTTATTTTGATCTCTAGTTTCCTTCTCAATTCATATGTCTCTCTATGAAGTCCATTGATATATTTGAATCCTTTCTATTTTCTCATAATCCCAATTAAGCATGATTTTTGCCTTGGAAACATATCCTTGGAAAGGCCACTAAAACTCAATTGTGACAAAACCAAAAGAATAAGTGGATGCTAAAATATTTCAGTTTACTTCATTTTTTTCCTTGGGAAATTTGGCCTCTATAAGTTTATCCCTTAGAATCTCTGTCCTCATGCCACCAATAAATTCATGTAGAATAATCTTCTACCAATGGCTCTACCCAACCATCTGCTTGTTGTACTATGGCCTCCTTTTTCTCATTATCTTCTCTATCCTGCACTTCCTCATTTTGCTCAAGTAAGGTTTCTTATTTTTAGCTTCCATTCTATCCTTAGCTTTTGAATTGGATCCCCCATAGACTCTATCTCCATTATTTTATTCTTCTTCTTTGGTTTCCATTATTTTATCTTATTTTTTACTTAGTTCTATCGGGTTACAAAGTTTCTTCCTTTGTGGATTCCATTTTGGTAAGAGATAGTGGTGTTCGTACAACCACCTCTTGTGGCTTTACTTATTCCATACTCTCTATTTGAGGAGCTCAATGTAATTCCCTCATTTCCTCAACAATTATTTCTTGAGAGAAATCATGCACACCTTCACACATGCTTCTCATGTTTAGGGAATGTTCTTATGGCATCAATTAGGACATGGAGGGGAAATATTATCCTCTTAAACCCTTTCAATTACTAGTTATACTAAAGATGACAAATTGGAGGCGCAACTCCCTTATTTCCTATAATCCTCATAATATTATCTTCTACTAAGGCAAATATGAACTAAGCCAAATTCAAAGGTAATATAATTATCCAATGGGACATCATTTTCATGTGGAAGGTGAATAACCCAAAGCTATTATTTGAGCCTATAAGATATTTGTTTACTACCAGGGCTATCTCATTCTAGAGCCTTGTAGAAAAAGTGATCTTAACTTATTCTTGGTGTCAACTGTATTTTCACTCTTTCGAAAGAAAAATTGAGTCATCATCCATTTGATTTAGTCCAAACTCTCTTGTTGAACCATTGTTCTCAAGTAAGAGGTATCAATTCCTTGCTGAACACAATTTCTATTCTCTACCTGCTAGTTTTTCCTTCAGAATAGTTTTGAATGAAGGCAACAATGCCATTTGGAAAATGAAAATATAATGTGGCACAAAAATTCCACTCTTACATCTTTTAAAACTCCCACTACATCAAAAATATTAATATGACTTCCTCTAACCTTTTGGGTTTTGAAATGAAACAGTATGGTAGGGAAGAACATTCCATAAAGAAATGAAAATTCTTGACTTACCTATTGCAAATTGAAGAAACTCAAAAATGGGTCTTGCAATCGCTTGATTTTTATGTGAAACTAAATTTTCTTGTCTAGAATGAATTCCTCTTCACAATCACTACCTCAACCAGCCTCACGAATGGGTCTTGCAATCACTTGATTTTCATGTGAAACTAAATTTTCTTGTCTAGAATGAATTCCTCTTCACTATCACTACCTGAACCAATATCAAAAATGGGTCTTGAAATCACTTGATTTTCATGTGAAAGTAAATTTTCTTTTCTAGAATGAATTCCTCTTCACAATCACTACCTCAACCAGCTCCAAGATAAAGTTTTCTATCACTTGTTTACTCCCTCAATTTCAAGATTTTTTCCAAGATTCCTATTTCTTCTTTGCCATTATGAAGTGGAATGAAAATGGAGTAATGAAGGTCATGGGTGAATCTAATAATGCATGCACTGCAATTGTATTTTATATCAATGATTTATTTTGAGAGAATTCTTATGTGGGTGGCCATCTAGATTTTGCAAACTCTATGGAGCCATTTTTAATGACTTCTTTAACTCAGTAAAATCTAATCCATTGTATTTTTGGGTTAGCAGTAGCACCCTTTTTATCCATTTTACCTATGAACTATAATACTAACATCCTAGGTTAAAAACTTATACATTTCAAGTGCTTATCATGCCAATAATTTCTACAGTTATGCTCAACCCCTATTGATCATTGAGCTAGGATACTTTTTTCATCCAAGGCATTAAGTTGTAGCAGCCTTTCTTGTAGAATTCCAAGATCATCCATTCTATTCTCTATTGACACTCTTGATCTCAGCACAAGAAACTCCATGCGCACACTTTATTAGCTGAACAAGAGCTGGAAAGGTGTGAATATTTTTAGTGTTTTGAAATTCATAGAGTGTTCCCATAGAACTGTAGGTAACTTTTCAGCCCAATCGATCCTTTTAATGCCACATGTTTTGTGTGTGACACCCATGATTGACTTCTTAGATGCTTCATCTTGACCATTCTTGGATAGCATGATTTTGACTTACTATGTTTAAATCTCAAAATATTAGAGAGTTATTTCACCTTATGCATTAAATATGTCCTTTTATCAATAATCAAGTTTTAATAGAGATTCTGGTCCCAATATATTTACATATAAAATATACTATACTTTTGTTCTCATTATTACATAAAGCCTTAGATTATTACATATAATCTTTATTTAAATATTCTTAAAGGGTTGTACAAAATCCAATTGCCATTTTTCAAACAGCTTATGATCCAGTGTTGGTAATAGAGACTGAAAATTTACAGTAACTAAGTCTCGTTCCCTTGACATGTGCCACAAGTTCTTACCCATTCTAAACTATTTTAATAGATGGCTGGTCACCACAAACTAGCCATTAGAATATTGTAAGTCATGGCTTCATGATTTACATATAAATCTGCTTCTCCTTCATGTACTCCCATAGGATGTCTTTTACTTCTTCAAAAAAACATCATTTTATTATTTGATTCTTTCCCATATGATACAATAATCCATTTATTAGTTGATAGGATCTAGCTTTTAAAATGACCTTTTGCCTCTGTGCAAGAGGAACTTTGGGAGTGAAGATTCCTATCAATAAATATTCACCATATTCACCAACATCCTTACACCATTTATCTTGTTTCACATAACTGAAAAAAAGTCGCTAATAAAAAACTTAATAAATGAGATAAAGGCACCTATTCTTGATAGTTATTTTATTCCAAGTCCTATAATAAATACACATTCTCCACAAACCATCTTTATTAGGTACAATTGCAATAAGGCAACCACATGGAAAAGTGCTAAGATAGATTACACCTTGATTTAACAAAGATTGAAGTTGCTTCCTCACCTCATTTGACTCCATTAGTGATTTCCAATAGACACCTATGTTAGAGAGAGGACAATTTGGAAGCAATTGGATGTCATGATCTACGACTCTCTTGGGTGGCATGCATTGGGACTCTTGGAAAACTTTCTTGAAATGCTGCAACAACTTTTCCATTTATTGTTGTTCTTTTCTAGCACACATAATAGAATAATCCTTGTATTTAACTACCTCATTATCTTTCTTATTGCTCAAAAGAAGAAAAGAAAGTTTCCACTAGAATTGATTAACCTTTTGGCTTGTTTTATGTAGATTTCCATGTCTTTGACCTAATACTAATTAGAATACTCTAGAATCTAATTTAATCTAGCTACGAATGACTTAAATTTGAATGTTATTCATATTACAATGGAATAATATTGATGACCTTCTTAAGGCTTTGGAATTCTAGGGTTCACTCAATGTTTTGACACAATTGGTAGTCCAAGCTTAAAACTATTTCACCTATGTAAGAAGGAGATGACATATCGAGCTATTCAAGAGATAGTTTGAGTGGAAAGAAACCATTGGCATACATATAAGAAGATGCACTAGATTTATTAGCAGTTGCATGTGACATTGAAATAGTTTGACCAACAATCGTGTCCTATTCAATGCATTGGATTTTATTTTGAATATCATTGTAAGATCAATTAGTTAGATGCTGCCATGTCTCAAAATTTAATATCATCATGTAGTTGAGTCATCAAAACACAAAAATCTCAATTATAAGTATTCAAAATCCTAATATATTTCATGGATCAACATCACTTGATATTCAATGAATAGTCAACATTTCAACATACACTTAGAGTGTGAAGTGCATAATATGAAGATCCATATCAGACACATGAATGACATGCTTTGACAAATTATGAAGCAACTAACCATACAAGATGGAATTTTCTACTATGAATGTAAGAAGATAGATTTTTGAAACGAGTTTCCTCTAGACATCATGGATGGGAACACTTTCATTGCTTAATCAATTGTTATTAAAATCCTTAAAGTACGACAACCTACACATGTCATTACGTAGCCTTATATTATGTAGAACATGTTTCTAGAATAGTACTTGAAAGATATCACAGTTTAGTAGACACTAGTTTTGAATGAGCTTGATAATTTATCTCAATTGGGTCATGAATTTATTATAATTTGATTCAAATGATGTCACCAAATATACCTAATTTACACATAAAAAAATAATGTGAATTAATACATTCTTGTTCACTCCTAAGACACCATTTTAGTAAGAATAGAGTATGAATGTCATTGCAAGTCAAGCAGAGGATGCATAGAGGTTTGAAGGTGATCCAAACACCTTTGGGGTCATAAGTAGTTAAAAATAGTTTGCACTTGATAGGTTTGTAACCTGTACCACAAGTTTGGCTTGAGATGAATTCATACAACACAAAATAGGATATGTAGGAGGGATCATATGTAGTTGAACCAATCCACATAAGGCAAATTATCAGACCCAAAAGAATCCAAGGAAACTCAAACAACTGGAATTATATCATTTTGAAAGATTTTGATGACCAGGATCACTATTTCCCTTTGTTGAGTTTGTGTATAAATACAACCCTTGGGGGGTCATGTATCTCATCTTAGTTCAATATTCTGGAGTTGTAGTATGTATATGCATCTGAGTGGAGTGGAGAGTGATTTTATATAGGCAAAATGATTAGTAAGGAAGGCTTAGGAGAGCATTTTAAAAGTGTTGTAAATCCTACAATGTTCTTAGGGGCTTAAAGAAGGAAAAATGACTTGTAAATCTTGTATGGAGATAGTGTCATGAGGAAGGACAAGCCCTCTCTTTCAAAATTTTCTCACATTGGGCTTCTCTAGGGTATTCTTGTTAATAAGGATAAAATAAAGAAAGAAAATAAATGGAAGGAACACTGACATAGTCATGTGGCATGTGTTTTATTAATAAAAAATAAGTTACATACAATTGAGGAGGTGGAAAATTGAATCATTAGTTAATAGATAACTAATAGCCAATTAATATTTTTAATACCCTTCCTTAATGACTAAATTAGAGAATACTCCAAGTTTGTCTCTAAATTTTAAAAATAAAATGGGACCAAGAGGTTTAGTCATTATATCTATAGGTTTCTCCTTAGAGGGACAAAAGTGGAGAGATATGACCAGAATCAACCAAATTTCATATGTAGTATGATGAATCTAAATGTGTTTGGTGCAAGCATGACATATTGGATTCTTCACCATCTTCGAGACACCTTGATTATCATAAAATGGAAAGTGGAGTAGTTTTAGATTGAGAAAGTTGAAGATCAATCAAAATATGATTTAGTCAAATTGCTTCAAAATTGGCACTGACAGTTGATTTGTACTTTTGCCTTAGGCAAAGATATAGCAAAAGTGTTTTTAAGATTGCTTTGCTATGAAATAATTTTGAAACTAATGGTAAATATATACGCAATGGTAGACCTCCAAGTATCTACCAAACCTCCCTAATGAGAGTTTATATATCCTGTCAACCTAAAATATGTTTTCCTTTGATATAATGCCAAAGTCCAGAGTTTTGACATATCACACAACTCATTTTTTTGCTATCCAATGTATGAGATTTAGTTGAGACAAAAACTAATAAATATAGATAACAACAAAACATAGATTCAATCATGTGGACATAAGACATATCAGATTACCCACCAATATTTAGTAGGGTGGTTCATCGACTGGCAATGAATCATCATTGGTTGACAACTTCAATCTGATCTACATAGGTGTATAAGAGTGATTGCAATCTACAATCCCAAACTTTTTAAAGAGAATTTTAGCATACTTGGCTTGAGCTATGAAAATGAAATGGTCATGTTCCCAAAATTCGACACCTAAATAATAGTGTAGGAGGCCTAGATCGGTCATGACAAAAGTAACACACAACTCTAAGTTTACTGGCTTAATAGCAATGACCTCACTATCTAAGATGGAAAGATCATCAACATAGACAATAAATATCACAATGTCATCACCATCACTTTTGACACAAATATTTGGATCAGAGAGACTCCCCTTGAATCTAAAATATTTTAGATGTTGATCAATCTTAATATACCAGGTTGGTCGAACCTGTTAAAGTTTGTACAAAGCCTTAATCAACTTGCAAACTAGATGATCACTGCTAGGTACCCAAAAACCTTTAGGATGTATCATCTAGAATTCCTTGTCCAAATCCCAATTAAGGAAGGTGTTCTTTACATCCATCTAAAATACCTTCCAACCTAACCAAGTTGCTATGGAGAGAAGCAACCAAAATGTGACCATAATCACAATCAGCGAAAAAAAATCCTCATAATTTATTTCCTCCTATTGTGAAAAGCATTTCACAATGAGACAAGCCTTGTACTTATCTAAAGTATCATCAAATTTTAATTTGATTTTGTACACCCATTTGCATCTAATGGGTTGTTTACCTAGAGCTAATTCCACCAATTTCTAGGCATGGTTCTTCATCAAGGAATTGAATTGTGCTTGCATGGTAGTCTTCCATTTAGGTTGGAGTTTTGCTTCAAAATATCTTTATGGTTTAGATCCTACAAAAAGATCAGAGGCAAGAGAGAAATGAACATGATTAGTTGAATAGACAAATTTTTTCTAATTTCTAGAGCCATGCATCTAATTGATGCATTTCATCCTTATGCACATCATGTATAGTGGAGTAAAACCATTTAGGCATCCCTTGCACTAAATAATCCTATGTTGGCTACATATCAATTAGGTTTTGGACCAATGTAAATTGGTGTCACTGATATGCTAGTGTAGTATTAGAAATATTGGCCATGGGTTGCTGCATTGGAATTTGTGAAGGAGTAGTAGATGAACTAGATTCCTCATATTTTAAAGGAACCATAACACTAGATTCAGATCCCTTAAAGATTATTTGTTGGTTAAAAATAAAGAAGGATTTTATCTTCTTCACATCAACATCTCCACTAGCGATGATCATGTTTGTGAAAATATCAATAAGTCTATAAGCCGTAGATTGGTCACTATAGCTAGCAAATAAATATCTAACATTCTTGGAATCTAATTTCTCCTTTTTCTATTAGGAACAAAAGTATATGAAACAAACCAAAAAACTAGA
This sequence comes from Torreya grandis, assembly GCA_037957365.1. Classification (NCBI taxonomy): domain Eukaryota; kingdom Viridiplantae; phylum Streptophyta; class Pinopsida; order Cupressales; family Taxaceae; genus Torreya; species Torreya grandis. The sequence continues at coordinate 615,948 of JARHVA010000014.1, forward strand.
AAAGTGTTACCTTAGGTCTCATTTTGGACCAAGCTTCCTCAGGTGTGACATCCTACAAAGCTTTACAAGAACTCATATTCAAGATATATACTATCATGTTGACTCCCCATTATTTGTAGATGCATGCTCCCACTATGAATCATGTGATGATCCATCTCCATGATAGTTTGGTTATGTCTCTTAACCACCCCATTATGTTGTGGAGATTATGGGATTATCAATTGTCGATGAATACCTTTCTCGTTGTAGTAGTCCATGAACTGCGTGGAAGTGAATTCATTCCCATTGTCTAATCTTAATGTCTTGATTTGTCTACTTGTTTGGTTTTCCACCAATGCTTTGAGATTTTCAAATGTTTCATAAAATTTATCCTTCTTTTTCAAGAAGTAGACCCACTTCTTCCTAGATAAATAACCCACCAACAACAAAAAATACCTTGCACTTAGGAATGTAGGTAATTTCTTGGATGACTCACAAAGATCTACATGAATGAGATCTAAGAGCTCCTTTGCATGCTAGGCACCTTCAGTTAGAAACAAATTTTTCTTCTACTTACCACCCAAACACCTTGCACACATATGCTAAATATCTTGGATGGTAGGAAAATTAAAAACCATGTTGGTTCTACTAAGTTTGGCTAAGTATTGAAGGTTGAGATGCCCAAATCTTTCATGCCACAAAATGCTAGTTTTACTATCCAAAACTAATAAATGTAAGTTGATTTTGGTAGGGTCAATTAGTGTATACAATCCACCTTGATAAATATATAGGGCTACTTCTATGTTTTGTTTTACATGAGACACAATACATTTCTTCCCATATAAATTCATTGAAATGTGGGGATTTTTAAATTTAACTGACTAATAGATAGGAGATTTGTATTCATTCTAAGAATATACCTACCATTATTTACTATGAATTTTCAAAACCATTCAACACTGTGTACATCTCCTATCCCTTCTAAAACATATGATTTTACATCACCTAATGAAACTAAATAAAAAAACACGTGTTTGTGATAAACTTGACATACTAGTTCTTATGACAAGTGAAATGTTTGGATGTGCTGGAATCAAAGAACCAATAATTGGTGGCACTTTTGTTAGATCATGATTCCATGAGAACATACTCTTCTTTGAATCCCATTCAACTTTGACTGTTGCCACATTTTCTTGACCGCTTGTATTTTTGTTGTGATAAAGAGCATATTGTCAATTCCAAAAATCTTTTTTGACATGCTCAACCTTATGATGGTAACATATCTTCACTTGATATTTGAAAGTAGATCCTTCAATATTATGTTTCCACTTATCTTTCGATTGAACACCAAATGCACTCTCTATTGTTTCAAAGCTTGACTCACTTATGTGTGTATGCATATGTCCTGGTCTAGAAGATCTTTCATCTAAAGAAGACATCTTTCATCAAAAGATGTTTTTACAGGGACCCACTTTCATCCATCTTTGTGGAAAATAATATATTCTTTAAGTATATGAATCAAATTTTTCTTTGAAGTTTGATACTTGTTTTGAACACTGATCCAAAACTCACATGCCATAGTGGCATTCCAAACCTCAAGGATAAATCATTTGAAATAGACAATTTCAACAACAAAGAAGCCTTCTTCTGACATTTATCATAGTCTACATGATTTGTAGCAGGTTTTAATTCCTTTTTGAGAATTATCTAACTGCAATCTTGATACTCTACAGTCATGAATATATTGTGATTCCATATTTTATAGTTTTGGCCAGTTAGCTTATGTGGTTCCAATGAAGCTAAAGTCTAGATATGAACCATGATACATGTGGGTGTTGACCTCTGACCCATTAAATGATGAAAAGGAAATGAAAAGTCAATAAAATAAAAAAATGTCTACCAACTCAAGATTTTTATGTTTGCAATATTTGGAATTTGTAAAACTTTTGTGTCTCATGTGAGGCACACAAAATGTCCTTCCAAATTGTGAGTATAGGTCCGCTAGATTTTTTTTTTCATATGGTTTGTAAAATTTGTCACGTATAAACTGCCTTTCTTCTTCGGTCATACCCTAGCATGATCTATTGATCCTCCTTGTGAAAATCACAAATGTTGTTTAGTCTGCAAAATTATATATTTTTTAATGTCTACACTTTATCTTTCTCCTTTTGCTAGTTTTGTCTCCCTTCCACCATGACATCATCTACAAATCATCATGACTTCAAAGTCACGATCTCTACCTATAAGCATCTGCAAAGCCTTTCTTTAAAAATCATGTGCCCTAGATGTCAGGATAAAATAAATAATGAAGATAAATGGAAGGTACACTGACATATTCGTATGGACTATGTTTTATTAAAAAAATAAGTTACATACAGTTGAGGAGGTTAAAAAGTGATTAAGTAGTTAATAAATAACTAATAGCTAATTAATATTTTTAATAAATATCTTGTTTTAGCTATTTTTTTCTTGTATGTTTCATTTCTAAATTGCTTTCAACTCATGTCTATAGCTACCTACAACAATCTCAGCTCTTAAGCATCATAATTTAAACAATTTACCATGTTCTTAATCCAAGTACCTGGAGGACAACAAACACAATTTACTAAGACAATTACATATCAGTTACAATTTGTGTTGATGAGTAAGCAATGGACTATGTATGTTGATTATGGAACAATATTGGCATAAAAAAAAATTATTCATTGGTTTATGTGGTTTTCTTATGGTAGAAATTGATGCCCTTTACTAGAAGAACTATTGTAAGAGGAGAAGGTAAATTATTTTGTGTAGCAAGAGATATCTATAGGGAAATGGAATAAAGAACTCAAAATTCTCACAACTCATGAAGAAGAGATGGTCCTTGAGGATCATGAAGCAAAGTTTATTAGCATGGAAGAGGATCTAGCAAGCATCTCCCTCTCTAAAGGAAATTTTGATAGGATGGAGAAGATCATGTAGCCCCTCATAGGAAAGCTATGAGTTTCCTAAGGAAAATAAAGAGGTAAGCAAAGAGAAAGCCAAAGACCATGAGTAGTTCCATGTCATCTATGCACCCTGAAATCAACTTTCATTCAAAGAGAAGTCTAATATATAAATTCTGCCATATGAAGGTGAGGTCAATTTCTAATAAAAGTCATTGGTTAGCCTAACTTGAGGTTTTTCCAATTTCCATAATATCAATGAAGAACAACAAATTTATTTTGCAAGTTAAAAATGTCTAGTGATGGACTCACTTTCTTTGAAAGTTATAGTTTCATTCATTAGATTCAAAGTAATTACCACCAATTTCTAAATGGAATGAATTTAATAAGGTAGTTTATCAAATTCTTCATCAACAAGAAATTTTTATTAATGGATAATCATTTAGGCAAAGACAAGATTAGAGTGTGCACGATAATAAAAGTGAATTATGAAATAAGGCCATCCAAAAGTGTAAATATTTACAAGACTGTGACATATTGATGTACATTTATAACTTTATGGTGACACAATGAAGGATAGGGGTCCAATGAAGGATAGCCTTTTCCATGCAGCCTATAACCTAGAGACACACAAAAAATACTAGAAAAAAATGCACTTTTATTTATTTGTCTTGAAGAAGTAGATATTGCACATACTACACACTCACTCACTCTTCATATGAATACAACATAAGAATAATGACACACCTTGGTCCCTTCATGGAAGGAACATTACTCTCTGCTTCCTACCCACACACCCACACTCTCTTGGCAAGTCTCTTGTAACTCTAGCCTTCTCCGAATCCTTATTATCACTTTTTGCTTTGTACTGTGGCTCTTGGTATGTAATTCTTGTCAAAAAATGTTCAAAATGAGCAACCAATAGTTCTTGGGTTGTTACCCAACTTGTACAACTACGATAGGTGATACCACTACTTAATGCAGAGCAACAATTTGTAACTGGTGGTTAATGCATACTTGTGTTAACCAGTGGTTTCATCATGAGACATAATTTTGTCTATGACTTAAACCATTTCTCTATTATAAGAGTCTGTTTAAGTGCTCAGATATCCATGCATATCATCTTCATGTCAACTGGGTCCAATTACATGCAAACACTAAATTCCTTTTTGGGTGATGCAAGATTGCTTAGTTTCTTGAATATTCCTACATCAAACACTCAAGGTAAGAGTTTGTGAGCTTAGTACTCACAAATTTGGGCTAGATGGTAGAACCATCATTTTGGCTTGGGGCATAAATCCATGGTGCATACTTCCACCATGTGAGGTATCTCCACATTTTTCAGCCACTTGTTAGACCACAAATTATCCTCCACCAAAAATTCACCACATTATCTCCAATCCAACTCTCACTGACATTGGGTTGGCCTCCCCTGTCTAATCTCAATGCCTTCTTCTCCTTATCTCTTTTAAACACCTATACTGATAAAAAATTTGATTGCTCCAACTTCTTCTTAGCTAAAATATACAACTCTTCAATACCATTTGCCTTTCTTTTGGATAAGAGAGGACCTTCCATCTCTTCCTTTAGCAAAACATGCTCATTAATAGGCATGACAAGATGTCTCTTATGCTCATCTTGGTCTTCCCTTTCCTTGAAGGGACTTAGAGTGTACCTTTATCCATCCTTATTAACACTCACAATGTTAGTTATTCCATCATACATATCACTATCAAATATTGATGGTCTCCCCAACAAAACATGGCATGCATCTATTGATAAAACATCACACAAGACTTTGTCCCAATACCTAAAAATTTGTATGTCCAATTCACACCATTTCCTTACGGTGATATTATGCCCCTCTAACAACTAAGACACTATATATGGCTTTGGATGTGGTGTACACTTCAAATTCAACTTGCATACCATTTCAATGGAAAGTAAATTATTTGTACTTCTACTATCAACCACCACATTGCAACAATTACCTTTTTTTTGCATTTGATTATGAAAATGCATCTTTTTTGGCATTCATCTTTATTCTTCTTTCCAACATTCAAGACTCTACTCCTTGATGGAAAATTCTCTCCTTGTTTTAGTTCTTTCGCATGCTTAAGAGATTCTATGATTTTTGTATTTGCTTATACAAATTGCACAATACTTTAATTCTTTCTTATTTCAACATCACATTGAGCATGAAGGAAATCAAAAGAACAATGGTCAAAGTCTCCACATTTTTAGCACATTCCATTAAAATTTGTTCCTCTCCCTTGCTCATAACTACCTCCCCCTCTTTTGGGAGTGGCTCCTCCTCTTGCTTGTTGATTTGGCACTTGAGAAGTGCTAGACTCCCCTCATTCCCTTATGGATTTCTTTCTTGGGATTTTTGGCCTCTACCATTGCTGAACCTCCCTCTTCCACTTGATACATATTATTTACTTCTAGACAAATACTCTCATGCCCTTAAGACATATTGGTATGCTTCTTCTATGGTATGCAACCTTACTAGGTTGATTTCATCTTGAATATTCAACTGCATTACATTGATATACCTTGCTACCTTTTCTTGGTCCATCTCACTATGACCAAAACATATTGTGTTTTTTTAGAAATCCATATCCTCCTTCACACTTAGATTCTATTGTCTCAAGTTTTTTAGCCTCTTTAATAAGGCCAACTAATCATTCATAGGTAGAAATTTGTTTTTTAGTTTTAGAACCATCCTCTCTCAATGGGTAATATTTTCCTTACCTCTTATATTCCTCTTAGTCTACACCTCCTTCCACCATAGATTTTCATGACCTTTCAAATTGGTTTGAGGTATTTTCACCTTCGTTTAGTTAGTCACTTCATCAAATTCAAAATACTCCTCCAGCCAAACAATTAGCTCCTTGGGGTTCAAAGTCCCTAAAAAGCTTGGAAATTTCTTCTTGTTTCCTCTTCCAATATTTGAGATCACTCTAAAAAGTCTATCTTATCCTTCATCCAACTAATCAGGAGTTGATCCCAAATTTTTTACTTCTAGCTCTTCATCTTCTACATCAATCACAACATGTCTTAGGACAAATCTTGTTTTTCTATCCTCTTCAATAATAATGATTTTGTCTACATAGCCTTCATCATCTCTAAAATGTCATTCAATCTTCCTACCATATTGGCAACCATTGCTCCATCTCTTCCCACTCTTCTTAGATGTATCATGACTCTCTCCCAACCTGAACCTACTAGTGCAACATAACCTATGTAGGCCACCACTATTTCAACTATTTATTCTTTACCCACCTTATCAAAATGGAGAACATGTAACTCTAAGTATTCTTAGTGTTATTACTAGCTCTGATACAATTGGAGTATTATTTTGCACTCAAGCAAAAATAAGGGTTTTGGTAATAGTGAAGAGCACATAGTCTCTCCTCTATTATATGGAGAGGTTACCTTTATTGAAAACAAGAAAAATGTGAAAATGAATATTTAAAATATACACAAGGAAAATTAAATAGATGGGAGTTTTCATATAAAATTAAAATAAATAGTAGAGAGAGAGAGAGAGAGAGAGAGAGAGAGAGAGAGAGAGAGAGAGAGAGAGAGAGAGAGAGAGAGAGAGAGAGAGAGAGAGAGAGAGAGAGAAGAAAATGTGTAATTATTTAAGAAAACTCATATTTTAATTACCATGCATAGGGAAAATCTCTAATAATGTTGATATTTTAAAAAAAATCATTTTATGTAATTAGGAAGAATGAAGATAGAATGAAACATTAAATATAAGAACAATAGTCATCCACAAAGAAATGATAAGGCACAAAGTTCTATAACACTTTGTATTTCTCCTAAAAAAAACTCTAAGTTTATTTTTGTCTTTCCTTTCTACTAAATTATTGAATATGTCAAAAAAGTTCTTTAAACAATAATTGTAACTCCTGCTTATAACCCATATAAGGACGTAACCAAATTACAACTAAATCTTACAAAATATATTATATTCTTACATTAAATTTTCACCTTTTCACTTTTTAAAGTAACTTGAGTAGGGTGGATGCACAAAGTTGGGGACAAAAATGATGCCACTCTTAAATAACTCATTCATAGCTTAAAAAGGGTAAGCATATTTTCAAAAAGGGTGCACATCTTTTACCAAGCCTCAAGTGTTGTACCTTATGTAATACAAAGGGTACATGCCCTTTTTGACTCTAAAGGGTGTATACCCTTAGTATTATATAAGATACGTCCACTTTTTAAAACTATAAATGTTTAAAAAATCATAACCACATAAAATTCATTTGACTATTAGCAAATTGAGGGAATTGAAGAGCAAAAAATAAAGGGCATGTGTGCTTTACTTAAAAAAAATTTATACATGCATCTTCACCAAGTATCCACATTTGCATCATGGTCCTAGGTATGTATTTTTCTTCCTTAAAGCATTATTAGGGTTTTAAAATTTTGAATGAAAATTATGAAATAAAAATAAAAATAAAAATCATTTATATTGTAATTTTTTTAGGGTTTTTATTTGTGTGGGATGACCTCCATGAGTATTCATTAACCTAATGGCATTGCTTTCCTTATTTATTTTTTATAATAGTCACATAGTAAGGAGGCATTTATTTATTTATTTTTTTGTTACACAAGGGAATCAGTTACATTCCTTCTTTTTCTACTGTTGGTCAAGGGTTTGAATCTATGAAGTTGCCACTATAACCCCCACTTCTCCTTGATAAACATGGCCCAGAGTGAGGGAGACCCCCAGTGGCTCAGTTTGGAATTGTTATCGGTAGGATAGTGCACACTCAATGGATTCAGGTCAATATACTCCCGTTACCCCAGCATAGCTTGCCTCCAATGTTTTTGAACCTGGGTCTCCTCTTGGTCAGTGTCAAGAACTTACCAATCCACCCAGCCCTTTGGAATAATGAGACATTTATTATCAGGGGGATGAACAATGATTTTAATCAATTGATTTGAGTTTTTCACCCTCTAACCTCTTTTACCATAGGCAAAAATTTTGATGGGTGTAATGCCTTATAAACTTCATCATTGTCTCATATTTTAATTACTAGTGTGGGATTATCCCAATTACAATCCAATCACGTATTTTTATTAGGTAGTTGAAACATTTCATGATATAATTTTAATTATATTGTTATTTTTGTGAGATTTTTACTTGAGTATGTTTAAGTCATCTCAAGACTACCTCCATGAGTAGCCATTAACCTAATAACATTTCTTTCCTCATTAATTTTTTGTAATAATCACAAGGCAATTTTTGTAAAAAAACAAATAAGGTAAGAAATGTCATTAAGTTAATGGCTGCTAATAGAGGTCATCTTGAGATGACTTAAACATAAAAGTTAGAAAATTTCATGAAGATAATAATATATAATTGAAATTATCTCATGAAATCCTTCAACTACATAATATAAATACATAATTGAGTTATAATTAGGTTAATCCCACATTGGTACTTGAATTGTGAGACAAAGATGCACTTTATAAGGTATTACACCCACTACTATCTTTGGCAAAAAGAGGCTAGTGGGTGAAAATCATAAAGTGGTTGATTAAATTCACCGTTATTGTTCCCACGAATAAATATCCCCTTGACTTTTGATTATTACAAAAAATATACGAAAAAATAAATTTTATTAGGTTAATGATTACTCATGGAGGTCATATTGAGATGACTTAAACACACATGAGCAAAAACTCCAAAAAAATCAAAATATAATTAAACTCTTTCAGAAAGCCTTCAACTATCTAATATGAATATTTATTTTTATAATTTTAGGTTCTTGGTTTGATGGAGCCATTACTTGAAGAAAGCCCTCAACAAAACCCTGATGAAAACCCCCAACAAAATCTCAGAAAAAAATAATCATAATTATATCAACCATGCAATTCAAAGTAACAATAATTGATAATTATTATTAATAGTTTATGTGACTCATTAAAAAAAATGATTGAAATTTGCTTGTTAATACATTGGAGGTCATTTATAATGAAGTGAGAAATGTTAGTAACCAACTTGATGCAATGCAATAGCAAAGGGAGGTATAGAAACATTTTTATTTTGATAAGTTGTCATATGAGAACATTAAAAAATAAGAAAGATATGTTTTGTTTCATATACCACTTAACTACCATTAATGAGTTTAAAACACATTAGCATTGATTGGTGGTCATGCAAAAATAAAAAATAACTTTTGAGATATGTGGTGGATGGTGTTTGATGAGCCTCCATGCAATAACAATGAGTTTTCATTGTACTTTTGAAAATATTCATATTGTGAGTTTTTTTTCAAATAAATGTCAAATTATTTTGACATGAAAGCATCTAAAGATAGGGGAGGTAGGCCTCATTTGATAGACTTGTTGCCAAGTAGGACCAAAACTGCCCCTAGAGAACTAAAAAGTCAATAACACATATTGCCATCCCCATAATCATGCATCATAGTATACAAATAAACACCCTTGAGATAGCAGTTTAAACATGTATTGATTGACCATGTGATGAATAAACTAAGAACCCTAAGTTATTCAACTATAAAGGCTACAGGTGGCGACACATTTAGTAGTGTCCTTCCTATCAATACTTCAAGTGGTGGCACAACTATTAGTCTCCCTACATTTCCTATATATCATTTTACATCATGTGGGAGGAAGTATACTATACCACATGTCTAGGTTAAAAATAAATAAATTACATCTGTAAGCTTGTGGACACACCTATAAATGTTGTACACACATCTTTACAAGACACTACACAACATACCCCATTTTTAGTTACTTTAACACCTCAAGACACTACACAACTAGATATGCAAGACTTATTTGTTTCACCATACACATTCACACAAAATTAATTATAAATTATTTATATATCTAAAGGACTACTAAATTTATCTTGATATGTTTATTTTATTTATATTTTCCTTCTTTAATTTATTGCTTATACAAATGATGACCAATGCTATTGATACCTCACCTAGATTGCATTCTACTATTTAAGTTGCTATTAACACTAGAGTACCCTACACATAGGTTGTGAAAGTAATGTCAAATTGCAATATTGGCTTGATATTTTGTATACCACATAGTTTTAGTGTGTTCATTTGCTTGGCATTCCTCTCTCCTCTTGCAAGAGAGAGAGATAGAGGGAGGGAGAGAGAGGCCTTTATCTCTTTCATTTATTGCTTATACATATGATGATATATGCTATGGGTACACTACCTGGACTATAGAAATTTATTGTTGATGTTGTAGTTAACATTGCAGTTCCTTACATAGATATGTTTTCTCTCACTCTCTCTCTCTCTCTCTATGTAGAAGGAATAATTTGAATTTATCTTAACACGTTTACTTATAATTGATTCATAATTAACCTATTTCATTTTTTGCTTATGCAAATGATGAAAAATGCTATGGGTACCTTTCCTGATTAAAAAAATACATTATTGATGTTGTATTAGCATTGCAATTACTTATACGCATGAATGTTTTCTATTCTCTCTCTCTTTCTCTCTCATTCAAGAGGGAGGGAGATAAAGAGATAGAACACATAATATGTTAAGGATATAAGTGTATCTATATTCATATGATTTATTTATTTATGTTAAAGGATAATATGAGTTATTTTACAAATGATAATGATAATGAAACTAAAAATTGTAATCATATACTTATACTTGTGAAGACTGATACTCCATGTATTGCAGTTTGAATTTGATTAAACTACATTAGAACTTATGGGGTTTCAATTGGTTCCTAAGATATAATATCTTCCCAAAACCACCTGATTTAGAGATGGAGACTAGTGAGAACACATTATTTTTTCCAACTTCAATTAATGATGCTTTGTATTATATTTAAATTTGGATGTACATCTCTAACCCTTTATGTATGCTCCATAAGAATTGCCATCACTTATTTATTCAAGGTCACATAGCCCTAAATGACCTCTTATGTGGCATGAGGTGAGTCCACAATCACCTTCCTACAAAATTTTGTTTTTGGCAACTCTATCATTTACTATATATCATTTCAATACATTATTTTATAGTTTTTATGTTGTGTAGCCGTAATCATTTTCAGAAGTAGTGTCACAAACATTTATTCCTACATAGACTAAGAGGAAAGTCTTTATACGTAATTGGAGATACATCAACCTTGGTTATACATCTAAGGTGGTGAGGCACAACTTATCTAGAGGCACTGAGCAATAAGAGAGCTAGTTGTAGTATTAGGGATAGTTGTAGGTGCATTTGTTTTGTATGCCGATATGACCCATTTTGTGCCCCTATATGGACCACTTTATATGTTGATATGGTCCACTTTATATGTTGATATAACCCAATTTATATGCTTATATGGTCCATATTATATGCCAATATGACCCATTTTGTATGTCAATATGACATATTTTAGATACATACACATATTGTACTTACATTTGATATGTCTATACAACATTATAATTTGTGTATATAGATTTAATTTATATATATATATATATATATATATATATATATATATATTTTCTTGTTGTACATTATCTTTCTTGGAATTATTCTAAAATGAATAAATTTTCATAGCATGGTTGTTCTAATGAATGGGTAGGTGATGTTTAACTTTGATGATTATTGTATATTAATTATGTTTAGAAAAAAAGTATAAATATGGCATACTTGGATCAAATTGAGAATTTGTTTGTGACACTCTTTGTAACATGTATCTTATAAACGAACACCATCCACCCATTTTCATTTCACCTTCTACATTGTATGAAAGTATTTTTTGATGTTGTTTGGGTCACGTCGTCACACAAAACAACTTCAGTTTAGCCTGTGGTGTGTTAAAATTCAATTTGAGTAAGGTTAGAAGTCAATTCATTTTATCAAGTTGTGTATGAATATGCAAAAAAATAAGAGATATAAGAAAATGTGTTTTTGCATGGAAGGTTTCTAAAAAAGCTCTTTGTGACATGTGTCTTTATTTGACAAGATTGGGTGTTTTTAAATATCATATTAGGTTTTGCATCATCCTCTTCCATCATTTTGAGTCTAAATCACATTACAAATTTCATCAAAATATCACAAACTACACACGGTCAGATGTGTTTTTTAAGATAAACCTAGTTGTCATAAGGCAAAATCCATAATAAAATTGGGCACATGATTTTTCATAAACTAGGATTGGTAAAGATGAACTGTAAGCTTATATGGTTGCACATGTGAGTCATATATGCATCATTTGGAGGATTATCTTCCATTCCTATAAGGAAAAAATGGTGGCACATTTTTCTCACAACCAAACATGTTTTAGGGAGAAAAAGTTGTTTAGTATAATGCACAATTTCTAAACAACACATGAAATTGATGAATCAACTTCATGATCTCATCAAGATGGGTGTAAATACTGAAAAATATTTTCATTTAAAGCCCCAACACCCCCAAATATTGCAACTACCACATGGCCAGACACATTTATTAAGAGATGTATGGCAATCCTTAGACATAATCCATATTGAACATTGGAACACAATTTTTCACAAACCAAGATAAGTAGAGATAAACCATAAGATACTTTAATTACACATGTCAATCCTATAATCATCCCATAGAATATTCTCTTCCACTCATAATTAATATAAAATGGTGGTTTATTTTCTCTCACAGATAAAACTTACTTTAGGGAGCAAAAGTTGCTCAGTAGAATACACGACTTCTAAAAGGCACACCCAATCAATGAACCGACTTTACAATCATGTCCAAATGGATGTAAACACTTAATAACAACCTTAGTTCAGATTAAAAACACTCCAAAAGCTTTCAACTTACACATAATTGAACATGTTTCTTAAGAGAAGCCCTAGTGGTCCTAAGATAAAATTCATAGTGAACAATAGCACATGATTTTTCACAAATTAAAACAAGTAGAGATGACTGTAATATCCTACATTTAAACATAAAAATACTCTTTGCATCCCCAAAGGATTATTTTCTACTTGCGACTAATAATAAATGGTGACATGTTTTCTATCACAACCAAAACTTGCTTTAGGGAGTAAAAGTTGCATAGTAGAACATGCAACTTCTAAACAATGCTCTCAATTGATGAAATGAATTCACAATCACATTCAAATGGGAATAAACACTTGAGAATGATCTTCATTTAGATGCCAAACACCCTTGAAGATTATAACCTACATGCAATTAAACCCATTTTATTACATCTTGATTTCACCCTATGAATTATAACCTTTGAATCTATGGATTAATATGGTTATTAGCTGATTTTTATTGCTTTGATTAAAATTTAGATATGTACTGTTATGAACTGTGATATTGTTGATTAGTATACATGATGTGATAGTTGTTTTTTATTATTCTATACATTGTGGATGTATACTTGTTAATTTTTCACCATTAATTTATATATTATTATGACTCGAGGTAACTACCTACTTGTTGTGAGATGGATGTAGGATTAGTTCTACCCTCAGAGCATGACGAGGGAGAGCATCATCAAAAAGGAAGGTATAGATTAGATGATTGGGGGATGACAGTAGGGATTTCTAGTAACTCAAACTCACACACCATCGTAGATTGACTTGTTAACTCTTTATGTTGATCTGGTTTGCTAGTGTTATGCTTGTGAGTGTTTAAGTAGTTTGCATTGATAATGTATCATTTCATGCATTAAAAAAGAATGAGTTCATTATTCTATAGTTTAGACAGATTTTACATGGTTTCTTTGATCATTGTGTTTGTATATGCTATTATTCATTCAAGTAAAACATGTTATTTAATACATCTTTAAAAAGGTAATTGAAGATACTAATCAATGTTGTGTTTGAATCGTCAAATAAATTAATGAAAATTGCATAGACTCTTTGAATATAGACTTGACACTTATTGTCTATTAGTGTTTGACATATTACTTTTGCTAAATACCTATGTGAAATATCCTAATTAAACACTAAGATGAAACTATTCATTAAATGACTTATCTAGTGTTAAGCAAGGTTGACTTTATTACATGGCATGATTAATTAGAAGCATGTAATCCTTCAAATGGTTTGGTTTTAGAAATGGATATTGATGGAAGCTTCAAAGAATAAGTTGAGTTTAAATTGGTATTAACTTAAGTAATCTTTGGTTTTAATTTGAGTTTAGATGGAATAAGAATTTTTTATGGATTATTACTTTTTGGACTAGGAGTTTGTTTATTTGAAACAAAGCATACAGCTAGGGTTAACTATGGTTTCCACCATAGATGGCATATAAAGAACTTGGTGAAATGATAAAAGTATAAGGAATGAGGTTTTAAGAAGGAAGTGAGAAGGATTTAAAAAACATACATGAAGAAGAGCAAGGAGAGTTTTTATTAAGTGCATTTAGAGTCAAGAAGGGAGTTGATTTCAAAAGGACAAGTTGGTTCAGGTTGGTTATGTATTTAAAATTCCCTATTAGTAGTATGATTTTGAATATAAATAATAATGCATTTTTACATTGTCTTTTATCTAGGATATAAAACATATGAGGTGTGAATGGAGGGATCTGTAGATAGATTGTCCATCCACAGACCCCTGCATTCAACTCTAAAAATTCACCCCAATAAATGATACCCTGTAGCTTGAGAAAATGTATTTAGAACTAGTGATAGTTCTATAAATTATTTTAGCTAAGTATAAATTTTGTATGTATTTTCTAGTTTTTTGTGGTAATATATGTTTATAACAAGGAGGGGGGTGTGAGTGAAGGGTTCTGTGGATGGCTCGGGCATCCACAGACCCCTACACCCAAACCTGAGAGACACTCTTACAAACAAAATATGTAGGCATTTATTTATTTTATGCTTAGATGTGATTCATTAAAAACCTCTTTTTGTATTAAATCCTGGAGGGAGTTCATAGTATTTTCTTGAGCAGGATTTCTAGACTTAACAAACCAGATAATAGTCTCTATATTATTCCATTAATTTATCCTATTAGTATGAGGATACACCCAACACTAAGTAATACCTGTGAAAATAATATAAAATGATTTTACAATTTAATTGTATATATTTATATAGATACATAGTCATTATATATTCCAAGTTGAATATGAGCATAGGTATATATACATACACACACACACACACACACACACACACACACACACACACACACACACACACACACACACACACACACACACACACACACACACACACACACACACACACTTATATTTTCACAAAACCCATAATGTTTATTCCACTACGTGTGTGTGTGTGTGTGTGTGTGTGTGTACATAAATAAATAAATGCATACATACACACACACACACACACACATAGTGGAAATATATAATTCGTAGTTAGTGGAAAAAAACACACACACACACATAGTGACTTTAACACTTAAAAATTGGTGAAGATAGTAGTAAATATAAACATAATTGCAAATACAGATACATTGACTTGAACCTTATGATTTGGGTGAAAACAAAGATATGTATATGAATAGAAAGATAAACATTGCAAGCTATATTTGAATAGTGATATATATATATATATATATATATATATATATATATATATATATATATATATATATATATATATATATATATATATATATATATATATATATAAGCAATGTGAGTAAATATTACTAAAACTAGTATCACAACAGGATTTGTTTAATTAGATTTTAACATGCAAAAATGAGACCTGTAGCTTGTAACAATTTTTTTATATTGTAAACATTTCATTAGGACACTGTATCATTTGAATGACTATGCAAATTGGACTTCCATAGTGAATAAGGTTTTAGATTATTTAATGGGTTAGATGAGTAAGAATTAACTAGCTATATACATTTATCAATTTGGTTTATAACCCTGAGTCGATTGGATAAAATTACTTGTTATAAATGATAGTGTCAATATGGAAAATATATGGAAAGAGAGTTTGGACTGGTAACTACCATATTTCAACTGAGTTGATATATATATATTTTTATGTAGTATCTGATAAGAAAACTAGTTAACTCAATTGACTATATAAGCTATAATAGATTATATACACATATATAAAGAATTTATATTTATGTATATATTGTAGAAAGTATGTATATGATTATATTTAAATCATTGAGATAAACTCAACATGATAGTAGGATTGGTTAAGTTAGATTATATATTAAAAACTTGTAGCTAGAATTATAAAATTAATGCTCAAGTCGTTGATAACTTAGACAAAGCTAATTATTTTTTGGGATTACTTGTTTTAATACTTGGTGGTTACCAATTTAAACTCTATTGTGTTTAAAACCAATAAATATGATGTTTAGGAACCAAATACAATTTTAATTGAACTATATGTATGGTCCTTTTGTTTAATATACTTGGATGGTATGAACCAATTGGACTATGCTTTAGATATTTGTTATAAATAAGTATTTAAGAAATTTTGTTATCATACTCGGGTGGTATGATCTTGTCTAGATTGTACTTATTTATATATGATATTATATATATGTAATTATGGTCTTTTGTTTAACATACCTGGATGGTATGATTGTGTATGGACTGTATATCTGTAATATATAACAATAACATAATTTAGATTCATCAAATGCATTTGATGGACAAAATATAAAGTTAAGATTATTTTCATATATAGCATGTTCACATTTCAACTATTATAAATAATTTAAATGAATCTTTTAAGTTTAGTACTATGGTATGTTATATATATTATGGGTCCCATATTGATGATACTAAACAGGCAGTGCGATGGACTTCACTAACCTTGTTAGCATCACCAATACTGGAAATGGATAATCCAATTAAGTGGTGTGTTATGAAATTGACTAATCTGGGTGATCATATATTATTTAATTTTTTTGGCCAAAGTAATGTTATATCAACATTTTCATTTCATATTTTTGATTTGCTTGTTGTATGATATCATGTTAGAAATGTATTTTATTTATGACACACATCATGTAATAGAAATATTACAACACACAAGGACTAACATGTCTCTCTCTAGATTCCCATACCATTCTATTTGCCTATCTATGAAGGGAGGTCCATTCGTTGATATGGGATTATGTAGGGGGATTGATGGTCCATGATTGGTATGCATAAGTATTCAAATGATGCTTTCCCTCCGCCACTACAGTACTTACTTGAAAAATACACTTGAGATTAGCAGAGATATGTGAGTGGTACAACTCAAGCTCCAAAGAGTTGGGTATCTATTTATTGTATAAAGGCTAAATGCCTACTAAGAATGTAAATGTAGCATTTAATTGTACATGAACAACAATAGTTATATTATGAGACCAACCATGGTTGAGTCATTGTGTATTTACTTCCCATGTAGTTGTAAAAATTTATATTGCATTCAAAATTAAAGTTGGGATTATAATGTTATAAGCTGTAATAATATAATTTGATTTAAGTTTTTGGGTTTTTAATTGAATGTTTGTCAAGTAAATTTTTTAAAAAAAAAATATTGCATTTTGTTCAAAGTACAACTGGGTTGGTTGTAACATGTGGTATCAAATCTTAGGCTCAAATTCTAATACTTAATGAATATAATAATATTTTCATATTCTTCTTTTCAATGAGAAAAAATAATTGTGTAAACAAGAACATCGGGTGAGGGTCCATCGAATGATAATAACCCTCCCAATGATCCTAACCTTATTGTTGTTGAGCATTAAAAAAAGTTGGATAAAATTATTATAACCATAAATGATACTAGGTATCAAATTAAAACCCTAGAATAATAAATTAATGACCAAGGCAAGGAAAAACACTAGGGAGTACCTATTGAACACCCCGTTGAGTAGGAAAATCAGCAGGATGTGAGATCTCAAGTAGTTGCAGAGTTGTCTAGGGACATGAAGAAGGTGAGTCTACCTAAGTTTGATGAAACTATTATAGGTGATGGAGTTGAAGCTTGGATGAGTAATATTGAGAAGTATTTTGAAATTTGAAACTACTTCAAAGTCACCAAAGTAGTTCAGAGAGCTTACCAGTTAGTTAGTGAGGCAGTTACTTGGTGGGCTAACAAGAAGATGGAGTTAAACCTTAACTCGAACACCAAAACTTGGTATCAGTTCATGATGTTATTCAAGTCATGATGGTTGGTAAAATGTTATTTTTATTAAAAGTTCATAAATTTTTAGAATCTAAAGCAAGAATATTTATCAGTGAATGAGTATTGGGAACAAATCACCAAACTTCTAAAGCACATACCCCAGTACCAAGTTGATAAGAGGTTCATAATAAAGAAGTTTATCATGGGATTAAAACCTCAAATGGATGGTGAGATATATGTTCATGGACCTTCTACCATGGACCATATTTTTAAGAAGATAATGAAACATGAGCAAAAGTTAAAGTCACTTGCTCAGGTTAGGGAAAAGTTCAAGAAAAAGTTTGGAGGTCCTAAGCCAAATTTTAAGAAGAAGAAATGGAATCGGAGGAGTGGAGACTCCAAGGGATAACCAAAGAACCAAAATGCCAAATTAAATAGTGGATTCAACAACAAGAAACTAGGTAATGGTTCCAAAGGTGATTTCCAAAGAAACTCACAAACTGACAGAAAATGTCCACCTGAAGGATGCTTCAATTACAGAGAAAACCATTATGAACATGAATGCACCTGTGATAACTCAAAGAACAAAGGTCCTAATTCTTAGTAGAAATTTTTTTAACAATTTATTCATGTAATAATTGATAATAGACAAGCTAAATTTGAAGCATCACCTATAGAGTTATTAGGTATTTTGTTTGAACATCTAATTTTTATTTTGATAGATACAAGGGCTACTAAATGTTTTATAGCTCCTAGAATGATTAGAAAGTTTTCTAAATTTTTTGGATATATGGAAAATGCATGGTTATTACAATATGGGAATGACTCAAAAGTTATGGTTGACAAGTGTCTAATTGAATCAATGATTGAGTTGTCTAAATTTTTAATTATAATGGATCTATATGTAGTATCACTAGGGTCATATGACGTGATCTTAGTAGTCAACTGGATTTCTAAACACAAGACCAAGGTTGAATTTTACTTAAATAAGATTAAGTGTTTTGATGATTTTATAAATTAGACACAATTATAGGGTGTAAAGAGAGTTGCATCTCAGATAGATTTCTACAATACAACTCAAAAGGGCTCAAGTGAAAGGTTGCCAATCATTTATCATCAAGATAAATGAAATGAAGGAACCTAAGGAACCATCCCTTGAATATTATCTATTTATTAGCCAAGAATAGAGTGAGCATTCCTACTTCCTTGGACACACTACAAATATCAGAGAACAAGACAATATCACATAGACTCCAACATATATAATCCAAATACATAAGTGTTTCATATAGAGATGTGGGAATGTAACGTATCATTGAGAGGGATGAAGGTTATCCATAGACAAGGCTTACATAGACTCGAATGCACACATAATACAACCTATAAGTGAGTTCCAAGTTTACACAAAGGTACTGGGAATGGATGGTGATGAGAGGGTAAAATATTATCCATATATAAAGATTGATAAACACAAATCACACATAAAGTGTAATAAGAATAGAGGGAGGTGAAATAAATTCTCATTAAGTTGAAAGGTCTAGCTAATAGAAGTGATCTTAGAGGGTAAATTTTAGCAACTTGAGGTTGCCTAAAAAATGTTGACCTTATTTATAATGAAAAAAAAGGATTTTATAAGGGTAAGCCTTTTATAATTAATACACTCCTTAGGGTGGTAGATACAATATTTTAATTCTATTACAATGCCACATCCATGCTTCTTAAATTCTACCTAAAAATCTAGATCTTGGAGTTAGTAGTAGGATTCTTCTAGATCCATGTGCATGTCTGAGAATGAAAGATATTTGGAATACTCAGAGGGGTGGATTTTGAGCATACTCCAATGTTTAGTATCTGCTTATGCATTTACTCATCCTAATAAGACCTTAAACACTACTCAACTACTTTTTAACTACCACTTTATACCTCACTATCACTTGTTAATCACCATGTGGGACTCTTTTGAATTTCCACATATAATTTGTGCATCTAATAGGAATTAGTTCCTTACACCTTTTGGGGATATCTGCACACTGAAGATTGTATATTTAGGTTGCATATTGAGCTATAGTTTGGTGAAGGATGTGAATATAGGAATCCCTTATGGGTTTGTATTAATTTTATCCCTTTATCACCAAATCCCATTGATATTTCTCTCAAGTCTTCACTTCATAATCGCGGCCCAAATTAGTCTATGAAGCATAATATATTTAGCTTATATTGTAGCCCATGATTTGTGAGAGCATAAGATTGGAACTCTATGATTCAATACAGGAGTTCATTATAGAGTCATAAGGAGTCTTTTGAATAGGAGTGCACAAGAATATTAAAGATCCTAGGTGCACTCTTCATGATTTTGAACTGCACCTTATGCACTTCTTCATGTACTATCTTAAGACTTTGAGTTTTACACCTTTGAAACTATGCATCATTTTTGCTTGTGTGATGGAGGATCTCTACATGGGTTGTTCATTATAAAATCCTTATGAGTGTAAATCAACACTTAGTCAATTCATGGATTTTCATTGATTACTTTATGCATGGGCACAAATAAGAAGCATCTATATGATACTTGATTTAAGGAACCCAACACTTCACAGGCATGAAAACCTTCTGTAGGATATTTTTGAGTTCTACAAAATTTGGGGGTGAGTTAGAAAGTCAAC
Source organism: Torreya grandis (assembly GCA_037957365.1). Taxonomy (NCBI): domain Eukaryota; kingdom Viridiplantae; phylum Streptophyta; class Pinopsida; order Cupressales; family Taxaceae; genus Torreya; species Torreya grandis. The sequence continues at coordinate 636,616 of JARHVA010000014.1, forward strand.
ACTTTTGGTGACCTCTTTGGGCTGCTTACCTATTGAACATGAATCTAGTTGCCTTTGAAATAATCCATTAGGCATAGAGTCAATGAAAATTTTGGTTATTTTATCCTTGAATGTACTAGATGTGTACCCTTAGATTTGGAATAAATTAAGATCCTCCTCATAAAAATAAAAGAACTATGCCAAAGGCACTTAGAAGAAATGTGATCTAAGCTAATCAAAACACTGCACACAAGTACTTGGAGGAAATAAAATTTATCCTAAAATAATGTGCACAAGGCACTTAGGGAAATTAAAAACATATAATCTACTTATTTATATATTATACATGAATCAATGGAGATATTGCTTGAGATGAATCCCATTAATTGGGATAGGCAACTCTTATCTATTAAACCTAGCGAGTTGGAAGGCATTGGCCTACTTGTAACTAATTATAATATATGGACCACTTCATATCTCATCAAATTTAGTATGCCTTACAAATTTTACTCTATCACATCCCATTTAAGCACTAAATCTCCTTCTCAGAAATTTATGTCAATGGCTCTTTTATCAAAGGTCCTCTTCATTTGAGCCTATTAGAGTTCCATAATATGCAAAGTTTATGCTCTAGTCTCTTCAAAATTCATTAGTTCTACTAACCTTACTATGAGGGGATCAATTTCAAGTAACTTCATTAGTTTTGCTAACCAAACATAATTAGTTTTGATAAAATTCATTAGTTCCAATGAAGGCAAATTAAGGGATGTGGGCAATATGACTTCCCTTCCAAAAATTAGAATGAAGGGTGAATTTCCCAACAAAATTTTGGGCATGACTCAATCAGCCCAAAAGGCATTTCTGAGCTTAGTATGTTAAGCTCACTGATTCTCCTCCATGGTCCCTTTTATAATTTGAATCAAATTGTTATTCATAGACTCAGCCAACTGATTAAATTTAGGGTAATAATTTGATGAGGCACTCAGGTGGATGCTATGTTTGATGACCCATTCAATTATCCTAGTTTTAAGCAAGGCCAATGTATTATCAGATATAATAGTTGTTAGAATACCAAATCTTGCTATAATGCATTTATAGAAGTTTGGGATGGATGTCTCATTAGCTTCCTTGAGTGCCAATGATTTTGTCCACCTTGTGAAGTTTATGGTTACTGTGAGGATCCATTTTTTCCCCACACTTAAAGGCAAGTTGATCATGCTTATGAATTTTAGGACCCACTGTGCAAAGGGTTGATCATCTTGTATTGGGCACAATGGTAAGGTTGCCAACTTTTGTTTGTATATTTAGAAGGCACACTTATTACAACTTCACACATATGTGTGTTCATATTTGAATAGAGTTGGTGAATAATAGTTGGCTTGCATAATATTTATGGTGATAGTCTTGGGTGAATAATGGCCTCATATGGGGCCATTATGGAATTCTTGGAGAATTCTACTCACCTGGTCCAATTTTATGCACCTCAAGAGGAATCTATTAATGTCTCTTCTGAACTATGCACCACTAACGAGCACATAAGGGATGGATTACAAACTAAAGTGCATATGCTTAGTATTATTTAGTCTAGGTGGATATGAGCTAATATGAAGGAAAGTTATCATGTTCTTCATCTAGTTTATGGTAGCTTCTTGATCTATTGATTATTCTCCACACAATACAAGGACTACTTTGTATTCAAACATTGCATGCTCAACCAATTATTTATAGAGCCCTTATCCTTACATCATCTTGGTGATATAGATGTCCACATTGTATTCCATCACCTTTATGATCCAACCAACCCTTTTTCATTGTTGTTCTTGCTGAGTAAGAATTTTTTGACTCCTATGTATAGGACCATCAGCTGAATCTTGTTATTGTAAAACATGTGTTGTAACTTATTGATTGCCCTTATAACTATGAGGTAATTTTTATCGACAAGGTTGTAGTTCAAATTATAATTTTTTAGTGCTTGATTAATTAAATTAACTAGTTTCTTTAATTGATCATTGTTCTACTATGCAAGAATGGTTGAGATGCCTCTAGCTCCACCAAATGTATAAAGGATAAAATCCTTACTATAATTTGGATTGACTAAAGTGGGGGCTTGCACAATGGTACACTTTATGGCTTTAAAACTATTCTTGCCTTCATGATTCTAGCTAAATGTAACATTCTTCTTGAGCATCATGGTGAGGGGTTTGGTTAGAGTAGCAAAGTTAGGCACAAATATCCTGACAAAGTTTATCCTCCCTAAGAAGCTTTAGATATTTTTATTGTGACTTAGGAGAGGGAGGGACACAACATATTTGAATTGATATGGATCAATTTTGATCCCCTATTTGGAAATAATGTGCCCTAGTAGATCGTTTTCATGAACTATGAAGATACACTTTATAGGCTTTAGAGATATTTTGAATTCTTGACACTTTTCAAATACTTTCTCTAGATGGCCTAAGTGATCTTCCATGTGCTTAGATAAAACAATTATGTCATTGAGGTAGCCAAGATGATCTTGTTAATGAGTTCCTTAAATACCATATCTATGGCTCTCTATAACGTTTCTATTGCATTTGTTAAACCAAAGAGTATATTTTGGTATGTGAAGGTTACCCACTTAGTGGTGAATGTTATTTTATAGCAATCACACTCTTGTATAAAAATTTGGTTGTAGCCTAAGTAACCATGTAAAAATGAGAATCTATATATGCATATAACTATTTGTAGAATCTATTCTATTGGTGGGAGGGGATAGTGATCCTTAAAGGAGGCCTTGTTCAAGTCTCTAAAGTTTGTGCACAATCATATCTCTCCATTCCTATTTCATGTTGGGAGTAGGTTAGCAACCCAAAAAGAGTGATTGATTAGAATTATTATGTTGGATTCAATGAGATTTGAGAGCTCCTTTCTCATCAAAGGCTCAAGGTTTTGGTTGATAGGCCTCTACATTTGGCAAACTGGTCATATGTCAGGGTTGAGCTAATGGTGTGTTGTGCTAAGCCCAGGTCAAAGCCTCTAAATTCCTTATATCTCCTTGAAAAGATATCATCATATCTCCTAATGAGCTCAATAAATTTATTAATTTATGGTGGGGGCATACCTTGATGGCTTTCATGATCTTTCCTTTAGAGATGGTTACTTATGTAGAGACCTCCTCCTTTGATTTAATGTTTCACCTTTTTCCTTTGAGCTAGTCATCAAAATTAAAGATGCTTTTTAGGGTAACTAATCCTTTTGGCAGCTTGTTCCCCTTCAATTGGAAAACTTAATATTCATATTAGGATTGCATCTACACTTAGTTCTTGGTATATAACTCAGCCTCATCTTATAATAAGTTGACAATTTGCTCTTTAATTTTAAACACCTACCAATCATCTATGTTATCGAGGACTATTGGTCTAATTATGAGCTTGATGAGCTACTCAAACTCCATTATGTAGTACATGATGCCATACTATGTACCTACAGTTATGAGTTTATCTATGTCAACATTCTATGATTTTAGGATGGAAATAATGTTGAATGCATCAAAACCTTCAATCATGTCCCACACTCTATGTTTATAGGCCTTTAACAAGCCATTTTTTTCATGCTCCATGATTTAACCTAGTTAATGACAATTTCACTATCACCAAATCCCTGTAGTGCCTTGATTCCTTTCTTCTACACAAGCTAGAGACCTTGGATCATTGTATCATAATTTGAAGCATTATTTGTGCAACCAAAATGCAACCTAAATGCATGGAAATATTTCTAATTTTGAGGGGAGACTAGCATCTCACCAGCTCCAACACCATTTTTACTTTGAGAATCATTGAAGTATAATTTCCATATGCCTTCAGGGTTCTCTTACACATTTACGAGCTTGAGTAACATGTATTTATCCTCCAAGATGTAATATGTACCTACCCTATCTCCTTTTTATTGTCATATGGGTCACATTCATAATGTTCACATGCCCATTCATCCAAAAAATCATCTAGGACCAATTCAAGCAGTGTTATGGCTTTATGGAGAATCGATTTCTCCTCCTAATCAAACATTGTGTAGTTTAATTCAATTAGGTTGGGAGATTATGGCTCAACATGAATTTTGAATATGGGTTTAGATTTGATGGTCACCTTAGTCTTATATCTAGTTCTGAGCAACATATGTGACCAGTCTAAAGATAAGTATCAACCCATATTTATTGTGAAGTCTTGGGAGAGGCAGATGACAAAGTAAAGAGGTAAGTTGATGACTATGATATCTTACATAATCAAAAGACTTGGGCATGCATGAAACATAAGATTCAAATCCTTGATGATACCTATGGTCTTGACCATTATACCATCTAGCTAGACCACTCCCTTTAAAATAAGGGAATACACAATTTTAAGTGTATCCATGATCTTCTTTGGCATCATCAATATTCCTTTTCCTAAGTTGATCATGTAATTGTACACTAGGTGTTGGCTTATAATCAAGGAGATATAGAACAGGGGTGGCTTGGTGCTATTGCACATTTGTGTTTCCTCCACTTTGGGTTGGCATAAGCTCACAAAGATAGAAGGCACAAGTTGTGATGTCTTACATGCCTAAAATATTTTAAGACCATATTATAGAAAATTTATTTGAGAAGGAATAGTAAGAGCATCCCACATGGTTACATTTAGGCTCATATTTTTCATTTGTTTGACTATGTTGAAGGGGATTTTGGATCCCTTTGGTTTTGGCTATTGAATAGTAGCCTCCTATCATACTTGAGCACTATTCTAAGGTTGATCCTCTCTTTTCATGGCCTATTATGTGTGTACTAAAGATTATGTAGGTACTTTGGCTTGTGTACTAGTGTGCATGACTTGGAACATTAAAGGTGGTGGCACCTCTTATATTTCTCTCCTTTTAAATATTATATTGAAATAAACTAGGGTACTTCTTGCATTTGATGCACCACACTAATTTACATATTTGAAAATTCTCCCCTGTTAGTTAATAAGAGTAGACCCATATTTCTATCATGCTGGCACTTAAGTTTCTTCTTCATGTAGAGCTATAATATTTGCCTGCTCTTAAGGTTATGACAAACTTTACACCATGAGTGCTTGGTTCATGACTCCATTTATGCATGTATCTTGATTATTAGATTAACTACATAGGAAACACTATTTGGGATCTTGCACATGATTATTCTACATGGGTATAAGGGCTCTAGAGGTATTATCAACACTAGAGTTGGGCACATAAGGCAGTCTATTATATGTGGGCTGATTTTGTGTGTGTAAGACATCTTGGTAGGTAGGTCTAGTTGACTAGTATTTTTGAGTGAAGGGTTCATGGGGTATAGAATATTATGATTTCTACCTTTTGAGGGCCACAAACTCATTTTTAAAGCTTTATAGTAGTGTTTTGACTTAGTGAAATTCATTAGACAGAGCACTAGATGAAATTGGTGGGATTAATACGATGGGGATAGGTGTTAGCATAGGATGCACAATTTGTTGTCTAGGAAAAGGTTCTATGAATAGAGGCATAGGGGGCCTATGCACAATTTTACCTATTTGGATCAAATAATTTTTTTATGTGTATAATAACTTCATAGGCATTGGGTAGTACTACACCTCCCATGGATTGAATCATCATAGTTATATCATTGTTAGGATCCTTCAAAAAATATAAAAAATTAGTATTGGGAGATGACTTACAAAAGGGTGGGATCATATCCTAGAGTCTTTTGAATTTGAAGTTGAAATTAACCATCATCTTGTGTAGGGCTCTATTTATAGTTGTAAGTTACACTATCATGGACAAGTGGTCACTCTAGTCCTTGAATTTATTGCATATTTCCTACCTAATTTCATCCCAGTTGTAGATGGAATTCAATCTCAAGCCTTAGTTCCATTGAAGTGATTTTCCTTTGAAATAAGAGGCAAATAACCTAACAATGACATTATCTTCAGTGACATGGTACACTGAGTAGATATTCATAATATCCTGAATATGATCCATAGGGGAAGTTGCATTCACACCATTAAAGTAGAATAAAATTTTGAGTGATATGATTAGAATGTTGTCATATTGGGGAAGAATTAATAGACTACCTCTGTTGAAAGGCAAAACTAATTAGTTCCTCTGTGCAGCTATGAAGGCAATAGGGAATAATCTTCCTTTAGGTGTAGGTAACCTCCCAAATGGGGGTGTAGACTAAGATCTAGGTGATGATTATATTGACATGATCCTTCTCTTGATAGGGGATAAGGATTTTATAACTCTTCTTCTCCTAGAGGGTATATTCAAATCAATAAATTGAAAACCAATTCCTTTTGCAGATGACCTAGTTTGTCTTTGTCTTGGCATGTAGATAGGGGTTGATCTTTCAAAACTATAAATTTTTGGAGTCACTGTATGCTTGAAATGTGTTTATAACACTATTACCAAAGGATCCCACCAAATCCTTAGTAAAACCCTTGAAGTGGTCCCATCGAGTGTGCCATAAACTATTTCCATTCAAAATGTGCACCCATGAATAGTCTATAGTGTGAGAGGTTTTATTGTAAGGTGTATAGTGTGAATGCCTTTTGTAGGGCACAAAAGTATTTAACATTGAGAATGGAAGTGTTATCACTTACCTACATGCACAAAGCATAGATTGTCTCATCACAATGATGGGAATGCCTCCAAAGTGTGGGACCCTTATGCTCCTTAGGATGAGCCTCCAGAGTAAGCTAGATTCCTTCTATTCTAAGTCCACCTAGTTTAAGACCAATGTGCAAATATAGTCATATAAAATGTCAAAATTGGTAGCTTGAGTGTGGCTTATGACACCCAACCCATAGGTCCTTTTGCATGTTATCTTGACCCTTTTAGGCACCTTTTTATTGATTCTTAGTCATTTATAAACTTCTAAGACCTAATTTTAGCTTTGCTAGATCCCATTTCCCATGCTAATTCCATCTCCCTAGGTCCCATACCTGTAGGACAATAGTGCCCAACTTGGACTATAGTGCTAGACCCTAGGGTGTCCCATTTCTAATGTTTTTATGTAATCATATTTTGATCTCAAGTGATTATTTCCTCTCGATTCCTCTTCTTCATTATGTTAGCCTAATATGAATACATCTAACCCATAACCAATAGATCTCTATAAAATCCCATTCAAAGTTCATTTAGAAGGGGTTGGAAAATATTATAAAATCAAGCAAGAATACAAATAAGACCACTATGACAAATTTCCCTATTCTTTGCATACAACCATCCAATACAACTACCAACATATTCAAACCCTCACACCAGTCCCTAGCCACCTCAAGCACACCTAGTTTAATATTTTTGCATCCATATAACACTATTGAATAAATCACATCAAGTGGGAGAACTACATATGGCTTGATCCCTCTTCAAAGTATTGGTATGTAGGTAACATGCCCACACAAGGGGTGTGGATACACATTCAGTGCATCTTACACACACTAACCCCCCCTCTTTCTCAAAGTTTTATTCAAGTCAAATAAATCTCTAGAATTAGATATTGAATCATCTCTATAATGACCTCTATTGATAGTCAAGGTTCAAAATTTCATAGGTAAACTCACACAAGGACAATAGATAAAACCTAGATCTTTGTGACCAGTTTGGATAATAATGACAAGACTTAGACTATAGTGTTGGACCCAAAAGTTTCCTATTTTTGGCATTCTTATTCTTTCATCAAATGAAATCTAGATCCTATTTTTATGACACTATCTCAGGTCTGTACAACTGGTATCAACATCTGTCTCAGCTGTATCAACCAGTTTTAAGCTATGTTGCATTTCTCCTCTTTTATTACTATTTTTAAAAAGTTACAAAAGTCAAATAAATTATTCAAATTAGTAATATAATTAATTAAAATATTATTTAATAATTTATCATTCCATACCCTTTAAATAAATGAGGAATAATACTCCAATATTCTTAAATTTTTTAAATCATTTAGTGACCGTGACTTACTTCGTTTATGCATAAAAACCCTAAAACCCTAAGGTAAATTCCTTACTAATTTTTGCAATAATTTTTTAATTTTTACTAAATATTTTTAATCAAAAATTAAAATTTAATTTTTAAAATTCCATAGTAATTTAAACAAAATTATTTTCTTCCAAACCCTAGTTCCATATACTAGGTCCATTTAAATCAAAAATTTCCAATTTTTTTCTAATTTTTTTTGCATATTTAAATCACAAATTCACTTTAAATTTTAAAATTCCATAGTAATTTAAAAATATATATTTTATTCAAAACCTTAGTTTCACATAATAGGTCCCTTTAAATCAATAATTCTCCAATAATTTTCTAATTTGTACCTACATATTTAAATAAAAAATTCACATTAAAATTTAAAATTCCTTAGTAATTTTAAAATAATATCATTTTTCAAAATCCTAGTTGCATATATTAGGTCCCATTTTTTTTGAGGTATCACCTTACATGTTTGTGACCTTCGTATCCTTTTTATGCATTTTCTAGTTTGTTATTTTTAGGATTTTACATTACATATATTCAGTACTTTCCTTCCATATCATTTTCCTTATTATAAATTATTAAAAAAATTCAATCAATTTTCAATTTATTTTCCTACTTTAACAATGGCCCAATACATTAGTTTTAATGGAACTAATAAAAGGGAACTTTAAGAACTCTTAACTAAACACCTTGACATACAAGATGACATGCTTAAAATATTATAAGAAGAACAACAAAAAGTGAACAATGGTCAATCTTCTCAAACCAAAAAGCAACCAGTTACAAATGACACTACAAGGGAAACTATGTCTCAACAATCCCCTATAGCATTCCAGCCTTCTTATGAGGCACCACCAGTTATGATTAGTACATCTTTGTCTCTTGATGTGGTATCCCTTATGCAAGAGATAAAATATCTTCAATCTAAGGTGTTACATCTTGAGCAAGGTGCCTCTAGACCTACACAAGCCTTGGATTCTCTTGCTCTACTTCATACACCATTAACACATCATATTGATTTGAAACCCTTGCCAAAAGTTTTTGTTCAACCCAGGCTCACTCTATATGATAGCAAGGGTGATACAAAGACATACTTGAGAGCTTTTCATGAAACATGCTTAGACTATGTGCCAAATCACTAGTTATTAACCAAGCTATTTCCATAGATTTTAAAGGATTATCCTTTACAATGGTTATATAGTCTATTGAATCAGTTGCGCATTGCATTCAATCCTCTAGCTGACATGTTCCTAGCTCATTTTAGCATTAACATTGGTGATAAGGTTTCCTATGCCCAAGTTACACAAAAAACAAAGCTCAAACGAACATATCAGAGGTTATGTTCTTTGATATAAGACTATCTTGACTAAGATGACTAGCCCCATGGCCGATCAAGAGCTAAAATATCTTTTCAAATAGAGTCTTCTACCAGCTTTGCATGAATCAATAATGTTTAAAGGGTTCTCTTCTTTCATTGAGTTATGTCATACACTAAAGGAAAGGGAAGTCAAATTAATTTCAATGGGAAAACTTAAGTACACAAGTATATAAAAAAATAAGAGTAATAATAAAGTCCCATACAAAGTCAAGGTCAATGATAACAAGAGTCAAAATCAACCTACAATTAATTCAACTTCAGAGCCCCCTCAACAAGTGGTTTTATCATCACCTCCTCGATGAACTTTTACCAATCTACTAGTATCTCTAAATAGAGTTTTACAACAGTTATTAGAATGTAATATCATATCTCTCCCTCTTATTCAAGAAGTTGATCCAACAAAGCCTCTTCCATGAGGATATGATCAAAATTCATTTTGTAATTTTCATAAAGCACTAAGCCACATTATAAATAGATGCATCAGTTTGAAACATAAGATATAGGACTTGATATATGGCAACGTTATTGATCTTAGAACTTCAGTTGAGCCTCCTCAGGTAAATCAAACATAGGATAAAACTTTGAAAATATTCTTATATCCTTTCCCATAGCATTCTAAATAAGAGACAGGGGATACATTAGGTGTTCATCATGTATATCATACACATCCTCCACTAGCTACATATCAAGCACCTTCAGTTAAGTTACACCCTTTGAGCAACATGATTGGTGTATACAATTCTAGAGTTCTAGCTAGACCTTTGATCTCCTTCTTAGAGTAGGAGATAATTGAGGATGATTCAGATTATCATGCACTCTTTATTAAAGCTTAAATTCATAATCATCCTAATCATAATGTTCTCATAGACAATGGATCCAGTTTGAACATGTACACTATGACATTACTATAGTATTTGGGATATTCATAGCAAGATATTACCCTGATGGACATAGTTATTAATAAATTTAATGGGTGCATACAAATTTCATTGGGTGATATTGTACTCCCTTTATAGGTTGGCCACACCATTTACTATTATTCTCAGTGTAGGAGTTTTTGATATGTTACTTGGTCAACCATCAATTCAAAAACTTTGAGCAGTACCTTCTATAGTTCATAGATGCATGAAATTCATTCAAGCTAATCAGGTTGTTATAGTTGGTGGAGTTCCATATAAGTTATCACTCCCCACTTCAAAGTCATCTACTATTTTTTAGTCACCATTTTTAGTTCTGCTAGCAATTTTAGTTTCTCCACCAATTTTAGTTTTTCCTCTAATTTAGATTCAGACATAGTTGAGGCCTTCCTCACCAACATAGAGAATTCTTACACATCCACAGAGGTCTCTTTTAGAGCAACCATAGTTTCAAAATTCTAGATAGATTCCAACTACAATGTTCACACCCAGGGTAGTATCATTATGGTCTCATGCCTCTACACATAGAGCACATGTTCAAATGTCTTCTCCTACTAATAGTGGGTCCCTAATAGCCCTATAGTTGCATCCACTTCTCAAATTTATGTGGGGATCCCACAGTCAATTGCCACTACAAATATTTTAGAGTATTTACAACATACATATCTTTTAGAGCCATGGTCTTAGTCCTTCCATCATGCTTCATGATCACGCACGATCCCTCTCCTTGATACAAGAAACCATGGTAGGGAGTCTCCCATGAGACTCATTGGTTAGTATCATATCTCCTTAGCCTTACTTGTACATAGTTTTTTTTTCTTACTTGTACATAGCTTCTCAGTATTTCTTGTACATAGTCTCCTCATGATTGATTGTATATAGCATATATCAAAAATACCAAAATAATACAAAATTTCAAAATACAAAAACATTCAAATAATTCAAAAATACAAAAAAAAATTAATTGTATGCATTATCCATGATTTACATTTATACTACCATGCTAAACTTACATTTGTTATTCTATGCTATTATTTATCAATTTATCTACATTACCATGCTTCACTTATCTTCTTTGAGTGTGTGTAGTGACATCTAGATCCTTGATTGCTTCACTCTACCCATTAAGGGGGCATCCTAATTCTACATTTGATATATACATCCACCTAATGAGGGCATATTCTACATGTCTACACCATCCAGGTTGTGTCATTCCTACACCACACACTCTAGTTATCATGTTGATATACATTACTTACTTGTCTATATAGATTAATCTATCAGCATTCACTGGTATATATCACTTTTATATTTCTTAGCATCTATCTAGTCTTTTACTCTATGTCTTGCATACTTTTACTTCTTACTTTGTTTGTTAGATGTGATTGTATTTATAGCATATTAGATGCCTTCCTTTCTTGCTTTGTGTATCTAGATGTGATTGCATTTCTTAGTTCCTATTTTATCTCTTATATGTGCCTTAGGACATTTTCCAATGTCCTTTGCCTATACTCTTCTATATGATTGTGGTCCTCATGCCAACCTTGCTTGTTTCTAATTGTATGTGTATATGGAATTTGAACATGCATTATATGCCTACTTTCTAGTTTGAATGACATGTGCTCATGTGCCTTGTTTTCTTGGCCCCTTGGTCACTCTTGTATGCTTCTTTCTTCTTATCTTGTGTGTTTATTGCTTGTTTACTTCTCACTATTTGTAATGCCATGATCCAAATCATGCATTTTCTTGCTATCTTGGATGCCATGATGGGAATCATCCTCTATCCCTCATTGACAACTAACAACTAATAACTAACATTTATAGTTTTAATTTAGTACATTATACTTGCTATTACATTGTTGTATCTATCTAGGCATACCCTTGTTTTTATAACAATCTCCAATATAAACTATGCTATATCTTGAGACATCATTTTGATTATCATTGTTATATCACATATTTCATAGCATAACACACTTGTAGGGATCTTTATTCTAAGGGAAATCATTACAAGGTCTTCATTCCTACCCTTAGAAGAGGTGGAAACAAACATGAGTTTTGTCAGAGAGATCAAAGCTCCCACCAGTCAAACAATGAGTTTTTAGAATACTCAAAACAATAATCAGAGGTCAAACTAGGTATAATAGACCAAAAAATAGTGATGATTATAAAATAGTCATCAATTTCAATAAAGGATAGCAACATCAGACATGGACAATAGTGCTAGACATTGGGGTGTCTTATTTTTGGCACTCTTGTCCAAACAACAAAAAACCCAAATTTTCCAAAAATAGTTACAAAGGTAATCTTAGATATAATTTTGCACATATATACTAGTTTAGATTTAGTAGTTTTAGTATAGTTTTCTCAAATAATCTATCTATAAGGGGCATCATGTATAGCATGATGGATCTCAATTCCAATTTTAGATTGGGTAGTTAGTATAAATTTTATATTAGAATCCATGTTACAGACCCCAGTGATTAGGGTTAATGTGCGTGGCATATTTGAATTCTTTTCTTTTCGAGTTTAGTTTATTACCTAGGAATTCTTAGTAGTTGCATGAATTAATCCATCTATAAGTGGTTGGCATCATTTTGGAGTGGCTTTCATACAATCCTAACTTCCACATTCCTGAGTGGCTTCCATATAAGCCTATTTTCTAGTTTCAGAGTGGCTTTCATACAAGCCCAATATCCTCTTTCCAGAGTTGGCCAAGATTGGCCTAGTTTCCAGTACACATTCAACTATCCACACCAAATTTTTAGATTATAGAGTATTCATGGGATTTAGGAGCCATCTCATATGACATACATTCACGACAATATCAGTTTATAGCTTTAATTCATGGGGCAATGATGGATCCAAAGAACCAACCTTTGTATTCTTGAGCCACCTACTCAAAGGGATTATACACATAGTCCAAACATTGATCAACAAACACATAATCACATAGATTCACTTAGTGGGAAATGATAGAGCCAAAGGGTTAGCCTTTGCATTTTTAAGCAACTCTTTGAGAATTAAGCACTTAGCTATGTTCACAATATTAATCTTGGTACAACATCATCTGGAATCACTCAGTATCACAATAGGTTTTGTATTGGTTCATGTACCTAGTGAGGCATATTTGTTCCTTTCTCTTCCTCTCTCTTACCTAGATTTATATGTTCTTATTTTAGATATAACATATCTAATAAGAACTGATCTACTATTTGTTTTCTCTTGTAGAGTTACACTTCACAATGTGCTCTCTTTATGCACACCCAACATCACACAACTTCATGGGCTTGAACATTACAAGTAAGCTTTTTATTTTTCCATTATCTTAGTATTTCACTTTGATACATCACTAGAATAAAGCGGGGGCAAATGTAGTCATATAAAAAGTCAAAATTGGTAGCTTGAGTGTGGCTTGTGACACCCAACCCATAAGTCCCTCTTGTATGCTCTCTTGACCCTTCTAGGCACCTTTTCATTTATCCCCAATCATCTTTAGACTTATAAGACCTGATTCTAGTTTAGTCAGACCCCATTTCCCATGTTAATTCCATCCCTCTAGGTCTTATACATGTAGGACAATAGAAACTAACTTGGATTATAGAAATAGACCCTAAGGTGTCATATTTCTAATGCTCCTATCCAATCACATTTTGAGCCTAGGTGATTGTATCCTCTCGATTCCTCTTCTTTATTGTGTCAGCCTAATGTGAATGCATCTAACCCATGACCAATATATCTCTATAAAAGCCTATTCAAAGTTCATTTATAAGGGGTTGTAAATATTAAAAAAGAAAGTAAAAATATAAGAAATACCACTAAGGCAAATTTCCCTATTCTTTACATACAATAATCCAATATAGATACCAACATATTCAAACCCTCACACCAATCCCTAGCCACCTCAAACACACCCATTTTAGCATTTTTTCATCTACATAACATTATTGTATAAGGCACATCAAGTGGGTGAACTACATATGTCTTGATCCCTCTTTAGAGTATTGGTATGTAGGTAGTGTGCCCACATAAGGGGTGTGGATACATGTTTAGTGCATCTTACACACACTAACCCCCCTATTTCTCAAAGTTTTATTCAAGTATAATGAAGGTCTAGAATTAGATATTGAATTAGCTCTACAAGAAGCTCTGTCGATATTCAAGATTCAAAATTTCACAAGTAGACTCAAACAAGGACAACAAACAAAACCCAAAAAACTTAGATCTTTATGAATAGTTTAGATAATAGTGGTAGGACTTAGACTATAGCATCAGACCTTGAAGTGTCTTATTTTTGGTGCTCTTATCCTTTTACTAAACAAAAGCTAGATCTTGGTTCATGACATTGTCCCAGTCTTGTACAACCGGTATCAACATTTGTCTTAGCTATATCAACCTAGGTTTAAGCTAAGTTATATTTCTCCTCTTTTATTACTATTTTTAGAAAGCTATGAAAGTCAAATAAATTATACAAATTAGTAATATAATTAATTACAATATTATTTGCTAATTTATTATTCTAGACCCTTTAACTAAATTAGGAATAATACTCCAATATTCCCAAAATTATTAAAAGTATTTAGTGTTAATCATGGAAGTGTTATCACTTACCTAAATTCATAGAGCATTGATTGTCTCATCACAATGATGTAAATATCCCCAAAGTGTGGGACCCTTGTGCTCCTTGGGACGAACCTCCAAAGTAAGACAAATTCCTTCTATTCTAAGTGCACCTAGTTTAAGACCAATGTGTAGAACTAAAGAGTAGAAAGGTAAATCTACTACTAATTTAAACCCAAGATTATGAGGGAAAAGAGAGGGAGAAGGTAAGAATTTATTTAAAATTGAAAGGTGATGCACTAATAATAGAGAGAGGAATCCTACTGCCTTAGACATACTAAAAATCTAAGAGAACAATATAATATCACATAGACTCCACCATGGATACTCCAAAGGCCCAAGTGTTTTTCATATAGGTGTGGGAATGTAATGAAACATTAATAGGGATGAAGGTTATCTATAGATAATTCTTACATATACCTAAATACAAATAAAATATGACCTTTAAATGAGTTCTAAGTTCCACATAGAGGTGCTAAGAATGGACAACAATGAGAGGGGTGAACATTACTCACACACAAAGATAGACAAATACAAATCACACACAAAGTGTAATAAGAATAGAGGTAGGTGAACTCAATTCTCATTAAAATGTAAGGTCCAACCAATAGAAGTGCTCTTGGAGGGAAAATTTTGTCAGCATGAGGTTGCCTAAAAAATGTCAACCTTCTTTATAATGAAGGACAAGGCTTTTATAAGGGAATTTTTTTTATAATTAATGTGCTCCTTGGGGTATAAGATATAATATTTTAATTCTATTATGGCACCATCTTCATTCTTATTAAATTCTACTTGGTGATCTAGATCTTGGATTTAGTAGTAGGATTCTCTTAGATCCACGTACATGTCTGAGAATGAAAGATCTTTAGAATAGTTAGAGGGGTGGCATGTAATCATACTATGATATCTGATAGATGCTTATACATTTACTCATCTTGATAAGGCCTTAAACACCACTCAACTTATTTTTAACTATTGCGTTATACCTCACTTCCACTTGTCAATCACCACATGGGCCTCCTTTGAACTACCGCATGAGTATTGTGCATCCAATGGGAATCAATGCCTTATGAATTTTAGGGATACTTACGCGCTGAAGTATATGTAGTTAGGTTGTATAGTGAGCTATAGGTTGGTGAGATATGCAAGTATATGAGTACTATATGGGGTTGTATAAATTTTAACCCTTTAGTATATCCCCCTTGATAGTTCTCTCAAGTCTTTGCTTCATACTCGAGGCCCATATTAGTCTATGAAGTAGCATGTGTGCATCCTATATTGTAGCCTATAATTCATGAGAGTGTAGGGGTGGAACTCTATGATTAAATATAAGACTTCATTATGGAGGCATAAGGATTCTTTTGAATAGGAATGCATAAGAATTTTGAATATCCTTAGTGCACTCTTCATGATTTGGAACTAATCCTTGTGCACTTCTTCTTGTGCTATTTGAAGACTGGGGGCTTTTTTCCTTTGAACATGTGCACCATTTTTGTTTGTGTAATGGAGGATATCTACATGGGGTGAATATTATAAATTCCTTATGAATGAAAATTGACACTTAATTGATTCATGGATCTACATTGATTGATTTAAGTGTGAGCATAGATAAGAAGCATCTATGTGTAGGTTGCTTTAAATAACCCAACACTTATTAGGTATGAAAACCTCTTGTATGATCTTTATGAGTTCTGCACAAGCTGTGGGTGACTTAGAAAATCACCACTTACCAAATTGTTTATTATATTCTATGGTACCATGATTGATATCATGCACCATGCCTACATGTTCATGTTGTCATGATCCATATCATGTATTTTTTCCATGTTCTATCCTATGTTCCCATGATCTATATCATGCATTTATTAAGGAAAATAACCCCTAATTTTGATTTAATTTTATATATCTACAACTACACTTATTATATGTATTTATTTCCTATGGCTAATATTATTCATGTAATGTCAATGCTTACATTTTTTCCATGTGGGGCATATTACACTTTTTATTATATGCATTGCATGATAAGCATGTGCGAGGAATTTTATTTATAACATATGTGCTTCAAAGATGGTATCTTTCTTTTTTAGACATCAATGATCTTATTTATTATCTTACACATGATGCACATAATCCCTTCTAAAATATGTATTAGAATAACATCACTTGATTCCATATTGGGGAAAACTTGTTTTTTCATTGAAATCAGGTCAGGAAATAGAAAGCCTAGGAACTTTAAAATAGACACCATTCAATTAAGGTATTTAGATAATATAAATAGATTCACCAATAAAATAAAATGTATTAAATTAAATGTAATATATAGTGTATATGTTCAACCAACAATGGTTGTACTAAAACTCTGATTTAACCCTCTTTGTTGTATTTTAATCATGCAGTTTAGTCAGATGGAACATGTATCTATAGTCACTTTTGTTCACACTTCATGGAAGCTAATTTCTATTCATTCCTTTTGAGGCTCCATCATATTTAATATTCATCTTCAACAACTAAATTCATTATTTTTTTTGATCTTTCATTATACATGGGTACCTCATTAGGCATAGTTGATGAGACCCAAAATTATGATATTAAAACATATTCTCTTTTACCACATCACCTAAGATGATCTTCAAGGGTGTGTTGGTGTGTCATGTTCACACTAGTTATGAAGTCCACCTTAGGTAGTGTTTTTACCTAGGTGAGATTTAATATGTTCATAAAATTTTTTAATGAAATTTACTAGGGTATTTATCCTCACATGCATGAGAAGGGTTATGTGTAACTTGGGAAATATTCCCACATTTCACTCCACCAATGATATCTTCCACTCACCTATATCTTTTCCTATATAAGGAAACTTTTTATCTTTTTTATGAAATGGAGATTAGAGGAAATTACCCATAACTAGTGGAGATGTAATCTCTAAGGATATCCTTCCTTAATACCATATTAGCACAATATCTCTTGATTCCATATTGGGGAAACCAACTCCTATCAATGAAAGTATGTTATGAAATAGAGATCCCAAGAAATTTAGCATAAACACCATCCACATAAAGTATTAAAACTATAGAAAGATATTCACCAATAAAAAATACCATTAAAATAAATTTAATATAAAATGTATCTGTGAAACCATTTATGTTTATACCATAACAAAATATTATTAAAGACTACATCTACATCAGCTATAGAAAACTAACTCTAAGTTCCATTTCACAGTAAGGATATAAAGGTTTTTTATATAATAAAATAAAGTGGTGAGTGGGAGATAATTATTGGTGGAGTGAAAGGCAGGATTGTTATCCAAGTTACACCTAATCCTTGTCACACATGTGAGGATAATTACCATATTAAATATCCATTAAACAATGTTTTGCACATATTAAATTTAACCTTGGTAACATTGCTACCGAAGGTTGCTTTCAAAAATAGTGTGAACATGTCACATGAAAAAAAAAATATGACTTATAGGTTCATCTCAAATCTCAAAAGTGGGGAATACATTCCACCATTTCTCCAAACTCTAAACTCCAAAGATTAAAACATACAACTTTTATTTCTCTAAATGGTGGAATGTGCATTATTTTTAAACCTAGACCTCTCTAACATGTGACACATGTTACCACCAAAAGATATATTCAATATATTTATTATCCATATTATTTTTAAAGTGATTACATTATATATTTAGCCTTGATTTTTGGTCATTAAAAATTATATTTAGAAATGCATGCAGGATTTAGCATAGGTTCATAAACATGGAGTTTTATATTGACATTCTCATATTATTAGTAAAACTAAGATTCAACATATATTTGGAATTCAAGTGTATCATTTTCATTTTTCCCTTTCTATATTTTATCATATATTTTTTATGAGCATTTATCCACTTATAAATGTCTTAGTAGGTTTCACAGAAGCATTGTAGTTGTTGCCACATCTTCAAGAGTGTAAAATTTTGTATTCACCCTATTCCTATTTTACTTTTATATGTATGAAAAAATAAATATCAAATCAAGACATTATGTAGACACATAGAAAAATTCATTGGGAATTTATTGATTGTAAAATTACATTATGCTAGGGTGTTTGTATGTTTGTCAAGTATTATTCTCGATTATGCTCTTATTTTCAAGTTTTTATGCCTTTTGGGTCATTTCCTTTTGTTTCCATTCTTTTTTTAGTCTCATGTATCCTTTATTCCTCCCTCCATATCTTTTCCTATTTATGGTGTTTTCCCTAGAAACATACACTCTATGTTTTTGGGATGCATGACTTTCTCACCCAATTTGGGTATGTTTTACAAAAATGGTGTACAAGTGTTAAAAAAAAAATCCAATTAGGTAATATAATGGCACAATTAAAATATAACTAAATATTTAAAATTTAAAAAATCACACCTACCTAATGATGAATAGTAAATAGAAATATTGAATGATTGATAATTGAAAGGAAAAATGGGAATATATAGGTAAAAAGAGATGCATAGATAATTATGACTTACTTGATATATGGAAATGTCTAATGATGCTATAAAACAAATTATATAAATGTGTAAAATATATCCTATGAATCATAGTATGTCTTTATTATGACTACTTTTAATAGGAATCGAATATGGCTAAAAAAATTTGTACACCACCAAAAATGACACTTCTAGCCAAATATGGAAATAAAGTATGAATAAAACTTTGTTCATCCTTCAAGTTTGAAACTTTTTGGAATATTTAATTAGTAATAAATGTCTAAGAATTTTTATTTGTTAAGAATTTTTTTGTGTGCAATCATGTGAATATCTTATCCTTTGATATAACCCTTATACATATCCATAATATTACAAGACTAAATAAAATGTGCAAGGCTAGTTTATTGGATCTCCTAAAGGATTGTAGTTGCATATCCTACACACTCATAATTAGTGATTATGTATTTATATTAATATGATTGGCCCAATCCAAGTAAGAAAAATGATTTCATCTTATCTACCTAAGATAATCAATGAAAAATATCTTTTCTCCTTAATGAACCCTTATTTTAGTATAGGCATGTTATCACAAGATGATGAGGGAAGAATATGATCAATATGTAGGTTCCTTGACAAGTTTACAATAAATAGTCTCAACATGATGCTAAATAAATTGGAATATATAAGGTTCTTTTATGAATTCTTGGTTCTAAATTTCTCAAGGTATAAGCATATATATAATCCATATGAATCCATAAATAAATATATTTCATTATAAAATAAGATCAAAGACTAATGGAAATCATTAACATAGATTCAAAGGGAGAGTTCTAGGCTTGGTAAAAAATTGATGCTTCATGTAATAAGGCACTACATAATCATTAGTTATTAAAAGGTGGTAATTTTGAAATAATTTTGGTGGTTTTAACATCATTTTCATATATTAATTTGGTGATTTAGTTCACAATGATTCTATAAGTATGGAACAAATAAAAAAACATTTCTTCACATTCAAGGATGGTTGTAGACACTTTCATGCATGAAATGACATATTAAAGAATTATATGAATATGGTGCACATCAATAGAAAACATTGATAAATAGATTTAGTGTTCAATTATTTGTAAGGAGGTTTGGATTAAAGAGCAATGAGGAGAACCTAGTGAGAAAGATAGTTGTGTGTTATAATTATTCTATATTCTCATTGTAATTCATATTTATCCATTATTAGATAGGAAGTAATGAAATTTCCTCTTCCACTATTTGTTACCAAACCTTTGTGGTTTTCCAAATCAAAATATTTTATATATGTGCCTCCATGTTTTGAGTTCTACTTCATGCTCTTTGTTTGATGTTTCAATTCTTACGCTCATTTTATATATTAAAACCAACACATAACACATTAATTTTAATTTATTTAAAATATTTAAAATTTAATTTGAAGGAACAAAAACTTATATCTTTGTGTATTCTAGCTAATCTGAACTTGAGAGTTTATAAATCATGGTATTAGAGTGAATTTTTATTTGGCTTATTTTGGAAATTTTGATGGCAGTGATAAGATCTAAAAAATAAGAATTTATTCCTTGAAATATTGAGATATCTACAAGAATGTGGAATTATCAGGTGAAATAAATGGCTCATAGAGGTAAAGAAAGTCTTTCCAAGAGAATAAATACATTAGAGTCATGCATGGAAAGCATGATGATGTCCCATGATACTATCACATATTTAAAAAGGTTCATAGTTAGAAACCAAGCATCTAGAGATGTTATGGTTTGTGTTTTAGCCAAAAATATTAGCATATAATAACCCATGCAGAATAAGATGAAAGTGGAGAAGAGTCCATGGATTAGCATGAAGAACAACATCCTAAAGAAAAAGGTAAATACAAGGTTAAATTTGAACATACTCCTTTCAAATTTATTTTTACCATTTGAAGTATAATACACTTCAAGCAATGATAGATTTTCATGGATTTAATAAGGGTCATCATCATCTTCATCCTCTCCTAAATCATGATATTAAATAATAATAATTAAAATATTCCATTTTTATAATAGTTTATTTCAATTACAAAATAAATTATTACTAAATATAAAATAATATCTTACAAAAAAACCCATGGAATGTGCCCACTCATTGAATGCATTAGTGTTCCATCCATAGGATTTTTAATGCTCCCACACTTGTTATGTGGCCTTACAATCATACATCTCATGCAAAAAATGATCTTAAAAATATTGAGGTATGAATTAAAATTTATAAGTTTCATTATTTAAATAAACTTAAAAAGTTGAAATCAACTTATTCTACACTCCTTTGTCCCAAAGGATGAGTCATCAACTTTTGCTAATTCATTTTGGCTTTGTGGGATTTTTCACGAATACTTTCGACCCATATATTAATATGAAAATATAAAAAAACTTGTAATTAATGATTATAAATTTTAAAAAAATGCAATGGTTTTATTTTTAAAAATTACCTTAATCTTGATTTATATCCTATTGTACCATTGTTCACATTATTTTTTCTATGAAACTACATTCATGCCTAGAGGTTTGCAAGTTACTCTCTCATCTTGAAAATTACCCCTATAATTTTCTTGCACATTAAATATATAAAAAATTAAGATAAACATATTAATTGATAAATAAACTCTTTGAAATAATTTTAATATCATACCAATATATGTCACCCCATCCTCCTAAGCATCTCTAATAAAAATGTTTAAATAATATTCACATTATAATAGGTTCAAACAAACTCTTTTTGAATAAAAGAAATCAACTTTTTAATATACTAATATTTGCATTCTAGGTGACAATTTTCTTCATACAACTTTTTGTCTTGAAAAACAATTTATTTTAAAGTACTTAAAATAAAATAATGAAAATCAAGTAATTTTTTTAATTTTTTACCAAAAAAATGATAATGAAAATAAATTAAGATATTAAAATATTTGAATAAAAAATAAAATAAACTAATGCTTACTTTCCCAAAGCATTTTGTAATATTTCCATTATATCATTTATATAAAATCCCACTCATAGAGTTCCCAACAATCGATACGTGTACTTGTCTAGTATCAAATGAGATGGTCTATCCTAGTCATAATCATGTGGAGAATCTATATCCACCCTTAATTTTACAAGTAAAACCTCTTCAAGGCTTGTGGGGTGGGTTTCCTAACATTTCAATTTTTAGGCAAGAGGTTGATGAGGTTGTGAGGAAGGCACCCAAATTGAGGATATAAAATTATAAAATAAGGTTAAAAATAATAACTTAATAAGAATTAATAACATGACTACAAATATGATAAAATATATTTTTTAAACTTACTCTACTCCTTTGAAGCAACCAAAATAGGATGGGTCATCTTAGATATCTCACTACATGTATACCATCAAAGCACCTTAAGAATGTGGCACACATATTAATCTAGATGTACATTTTTTCATCAAGGCATGAAATAAGTGTGGTACTAAAGGGTGTGATACTTTTCCTCTTATCTTTGCATCAACTTCATGAACATTAGTTCCATCATACCCCACACTGTGCAATGTCCTTTTAAAAAATGAGCCATGGCCATGGTGTTGATTTATTTTAGGTAACTAATATTATAAAAAAATATTTTTGAATTATATATCTTTCATAAATAATGAAACTCAAAAAAGGGAAATTTAAGAAATAAGGGAAAACAATTATGTTATTAGTTTTTTTCCTTTTCCATGCATCATGAAATTTTGGTAGGTTTTTTTTTTAGGGTTTTTACTAGTTATTTTTACTAAGGTTTTATGGTTTAAGGTTTATACCTACTATTTTACCTAGGGTTTCTACCTTTTTTCCCTTGGCTTGTTATTTTTTCTATGAAAATAATTATTTCGTGTAAGATTCTTGCTATGGTTTGTGTAGGATTTGTGCTTGTTATTTTTATCAAGGCTTTCTTAGGGGTTTTGCTTGATTTTTTGATAGGATTTATACGTATTATTTTTTAATGTTATTTTTTTTATTTATATTTTTTGGCTTCAATAGGATATCTACACCCTTTTTACACTTAAAAGTTTATTTTTTCCATGAAAAAAGTTATTTTTATTTTAAAATGATATACATAACTTTGAACTTTTATCTCTAAAGTTTTCCATAAACATTTATTCCTTCCTATTTTTATTTTAAGGAACTCATTCCATGATTATCCTGGTATAAGTGAAAACTAAAGAGTAGGATTTGAGATATGAAGAAGCAGTGTACATGATGTTAATGTACACCTTGAAAATGAGTGCCTAGAAGGAGAGAAAGTGAATTGTTAAACTGGTTCTTGTCTCATTCACATGGATATTTTACAATGTTGTGGGCATGTACAAGGATGGGATGATGGAGGTGATGGTGTCAAATTTAAAATATGAGTTTCATTGGGATCTTCATCATAACTAAATGTCATTGATGATGTGCCAAATAAAATCATTTCTCAAATAAATTCTTCTTGTTCATTAAATAAATATACAAGTAATTATAAAATTATTTTGAAAATATTTAAAAGTAATAAAAATATATATACTACATAATAAACTACATTACATTAAAAACCATAACATATGAAGAGTGTATTTTAAATCTAATATTATATAAAATTATATTTTTTTCAAAACTGGGTTTCAAAAATATGGTAACCTATCCAATACATACAATGATCATCATTTTCAACTACATTTTTTATTAATTTTGTTATTTTTTCTCTCCCTTTAAATTAATAACCAATAAGAAGTTTTTCACCATATTTTATAATAAAATTTGGTTATACCATGACATAATGAGTTAAAATTTGATGCATGTCATCCTCTTTGAAAACATCATACTCTCTGCATTGATAATTGGGAAACGAAAAATGCATACACCCATGTGTAGTATTGATAAACTAATAATATTTTTAAATACATAAAGATGCCCATCAATGTATATATGATCATGAATAATTTGATTTTACTTTGGAGTTGTACGGATCATATATTTAATTTTACTTTATTTATAGTGCATGCCATAAGTTAACATACTAAACTTATAATTCACCACAAAACTTTAATCTATGAAATTATAAATTAGTCCATAAAAAGGTAATATAAACACACCTAATGCACATCAATAATTAGACCCAATATTCATCACTGATAATGTGAAGATCCCAAAACTTGCATTAGGAATAGTTGATGGCCATTTCATATAAATCTACCTTCAAATTTTAAATACCTCACAAGGTGTTGAGAGTGTTTCTTGAGTTGGCCACACCCCATAATCTTATGAATTGGATAAATCATATTTATATTTTAGGAACGCTTCCTCCAAAATTTCTAAATCATCTTTGGACTCTTAATCATTACTTTTAATCTTAACCTTCCATATTTTCAAGCAATTTATTCAAAATTGATGACATCTTACTTTGTCCACCAATATAATTATTTTGTCCCTCCTCTGCTTCAATACATTTCACTTATCATCTTTTGTCATTGCCATACTTTCCTCATATTCATATGTAAGTGATGATAGTGGTGAAGAATAAAAATTTGAATATTTAGAACTTGACAAACCTGTAATAAAAATATGTAAATTAATATCATGTTGTTGATGATAATAATAATAAAATGCAAATTAAAATTAAAAAATTAAAATGATGATAATAATAATATCAAATGAAAATATATAAAATTTCAATAATTTATGTAATCTTAGATTTTCCAATAAAAATGTACAATGAAAAGATACAATTTTGTTAATTTTACACTTATTTTAATATAATTTATTTATTTTCACCCTAATTTCCCTAAATTTTATTAATTATGTATTTTCTCATAATTTCTCTAATTTCACTAATTTTCTTTATCTATCACCAAATTAACATTAATTTTAATCTATTTTCTATTACTTTGCCCCATTTTACCAAGTTTCACTAATTTTTATATCTTCCCTTATTTTCTATAATTTCTCTTATATATCGCTAATTTCCCTAATTTCTTCAAATTTACCCTAATTTTAATTTACTTTCTTTAGCTACACTAAATTTCACTTATTTCCCCAATTTTTCTAATTCCCCATATTTATCACTAATTCCCTTATTTTTGATATAAGTTCTTAATTTTACGCTACTTTTCCTAATATTCAATATTTTCTATGGTTTCCTTTGATTTCTCCAATATCTCTAATTTTCCCTATTTGTCACTAATTTCACAAATTTTATCAATTTTATGCTAATATTATCTAATTGTACCCTAATTTCTCTAAAGTTTCATTAATTTATATAATTTCTCAAATTTATCCAATTTCTCTTATTTTCCATTAATTTCTCTATTTTCATCAATTTTATAGTAATTTTAATCTAATTTATTTAATTTTAATATAATTTTCTCAAGTTTCACTAATTTATATAATTTCTCTTAATTTTCTCAATTCTCAAATTTCTCCTATTTATCATTAATTTCCCTAATTTAATCAATTTCACACAAATCTTAATATAATTTTTTAAATTTTACCCAAGTTTCCCCAAGTTTTGCTACTTTTTGTAATTTACCCTATTTTCTTCAATTTCTATGAATCTTCCTATTAGTCACTAATTTCCCTAATGTAATCAATTTTACACTATTTTTTATGTAATTTAATTTTACCCTAATTTATCTAAGTTTCACTTATTTCCCCTATTTCCCTAAATTTCTCTATTCTCCTTTATTTGTCACTAATTTCCCTAATTTAGTCATTTTATCCTAATTTTAATATAATTTCTTTAATTTTACCTAAATTTCACTAATTTCCATATTTCCCCAAATTTCCCAAATTTATCTGATTTCCCTCATTCATCACCAATCTCCCTAATTTGGTCAATTTTACCCTACTTCTACTATAATTTATTTGATTTATCCTAATTTTCTCAAGTTTCACTAATTTTTGTATTTTCTTTTAATACCCCTATTTCTCACCAATTTTCTTAATTTTATTGATTGTACACTAAATTTACTTTAATTTTTCTAATTTCCTAAAATTTCACTAATTTGTATAATTTTTCCTAATTCCCCCAATTTCTCTAATTCACCTATTTGACACTATTTTCCCCCATTTTTATCAATTTTAGCCTAATTTCCCCAAGTTTCACTAATTTCCATAATTTTCCCCTTTTTACCCAAAATTTTCAATTCCCATTATTTTTAATTATATATTTTATTACCTTATTTATATCCTATTTTTTACTTTTCTCAATGTTTTCACTAATTTCTCTCATTTACAAAATATGTCATTAATTTCTCCATTTTTGTCTAATTTCTCTAATTTTATCCTTTCTGTAATCCCTAATTTTTACTTATTTACCCTAATTTTCACTTCATAACAAACATTAAAAACACTAATGTATTATAATAATATCTAACTCATTTGTTAATGCTCAACTAGAAAAAAGAAACAATGCACTTACCTTGTTTTCCACCAAAAATGACACACTACTAGTCTTTTTCTTTCTTACTTTTTTTGTCTTTCTCCTCTACATAACTTAAAATGACAATTTCAAAATGAAAATGAAAATTAGAAAAGGATATATAAAAATCATCCATATGTTTCCACCTAAAAAAGGTGACGTAAACCCAACACATTTTTTTTCGAAAGTTCATGTCACAGTATAGATCAACCAAAGGAAAACAAATCATGTAACCACACTTAAGTGATCAATTTGAATTGATAATTGCAATACATGTAGTAGTGACCAAAAATAGAATATTTATGGGAGAAATATAGTACATGAGGAAGCTTATTCCAACTTTCTCTGTGATCGTTTCACTTATACACTTAGTTGCAACAATGGGTAAGAACTTTCAGTGGGAGAAAAGAACATGATAGTGCATTTGATTATTTGAAATATAAAATCAGCCATGCACTAGTCCTTGCTCCTCATAATTTACAGTATCCATTCTAAGTTGATATAGATGCAAGTGAGTATTTTATGTGGGTAGTGTTATATTTCAAGGAGGTAAGTTTATTTGTTATCATTCATAGTTATTTTCTTTAACAGTAAGTGGGTATCTTGTTTATGATAAATAATTCTACACACTAATTCAAGCAATAAATAAATCAAAACATTATTTATTTTTTAAATATACTATTGTGCATATTGACCATAATCCTCTTTAATATTTGTAAGCACAAAGGAAATCATAACAATCAAGATATTACAAATGGATGGGATTTCTTAACAAAAAATCATTTGGTAATAAAGTATATGAATGATAGAAAAAATATAGTCGTATGATGTTATGTAGGACACCAGTAAATAAATTTTGAGATTTGAAAACAATCTCAAAAATTGAGGCTTCAAAAAAGAGGCTTATGAGGAAGCATATGCATAAGATGTAGACTTTTAGAAGACATTCCAACTTTTTTAAATGAAGAGGTTTGAAAATTAAGGAAAATATGGATATTATCTCAAGGATGGGTTACTCTACCATTGGGAGAATCCATGTGTGCCAAAGGATGAAAGACTTATCTTGAGGAGGGAAGCATATACTTTAAATGTATCAAGACACTTCGGTGTTGGTAAGACCATGGGTCATTTTCAAAGGTATGTGTATTGGCCCAATATGTAAGAATAAGTTTTAATATTATTTAGAAGATGTAAATTATGTTATACAAATATTACTAATTTTATATGAGAAGGATTTTACTTACCACTACCTATACCTACTAGACCATGGGAAATAAATTTTATAGATTTATTAGGAGGATTATCTATGTCCAAACATGGCCATTATCATGCCCAAAATCTAGTATGATGAAAAAAACACAAAAATAGGTCAATTTTTTAGAATGTACAATGCACATTCTAAGACTCAACTACATCTCCAATAACTATCCCACTACATGGCACGAGATGCACAATGCACCAAATAAGTACACATTCCTAGTTAACATGGATCAAAATGTAAAAGTGGCTAGATGGTCACTATGCAACCATGTCATCCCCACTTTATTTAATCAACCTAATCATCTATATCACTTTTTCTCTTATATGAATGATGAGGACATTTCAAGAAAACACTTCTCTAGTGATCATAATGGTCACTTCTAGGCCTTTTACCCTAGAGGTCAATATAGGTAAGTAACACAACTCATATAATGTCTATAGAAGTGGGGGGTCCCTCAAGGACCTACTTTATACTACTCAATTCATTGGTCAATGATTTAAATTTGGGCCTATGATGCGTTTCGTAGACAACATTGAATTCTTAGAGTTAGAACACAAGGTGAATAAATACATGTTCCTTGATTTAATGTGAAGAGATTTCAAAATTTAAGTGGGGTCCCTTAAGGTTCACCCCACCTCTAGGGTTCATAAGGTCCTATAAAATTTTGCACAAACTGAAAATGGATATCTTTAAAAAAATGTTAAAACTTATTTAAAATTATGTTTTTTAGTCCTTGAAAACCCTTCCATGTATAATAACATGAAAAAACTAGGGAGAGGGGGATTTGGGATGCTCCACTCTTAGACCTCCATAGTTATCTAAATTGAGCACATAAATTCCAAAGGCAATAGGCCTTTAGAAAAACCTTAGGTTAGATTATAATTAAAGTTTAATTAAAATAATGTGAAAACATAATAAATAAATATAATTTATGAATTAATAAAAATTAAGTCCAAGTTGACTTGGGTCAACTTATCATAATGATATCAATAAAATATTATTGTTAATTGATTAAATAAATATAAAAGCATGTTTAAATTTATAAAGATTAGGGGTAAAAGTAAAATAATGTAATTTTTTTATAAGGATCACTAACCAATAAAATAAGAGGAATACAAGTTTGATTGGGTGGTCATTAGTTATGGTAGATCTAGACACCACTATTAATTATGTCCACCTAGCCACTAGACTACCAAATTCTACTTGGCCTTTAATGTACTATGCCTATCAGCAAGTTGATGTAATGTCCAAAATATTACACAACCACTTCTTGAGGTTTAACAAAGTCATCAAAGTATTTTTTGGATTGGCCAAGGTGAGCCACCTCAATCATGCCTCTCCCCAACAAAACTTGATTTCTACTAAGCCCCCTCCCCATGGGCTACGTTTTACTTGGTCTTACATCATACAAGGGAGAGACATGGCCTTATTTATTTTCAACCCCATAGATCACCTATGGATTCAAAATAATATCAAACTTTCATCCTCAATCATCACCGCTCTTATGCATATTTTGGTAGTGGGGATAGACTAGTGGCTATCAATTAATTATCCACTCCATGCAAATAGTGTCAATGGTTAGTAGACTAATGATCTTTTTATTTTTGGCATGGAGATATTATAAGTCACATGGGTGATATTTTTTTAGACCTTTACATTTAAAGAGGCTTGTGCCCAATAAGAAAGGGCCAGTGTCATAAAATAACTATGATACAAGTTATCAATTTTCAAAAAGTCATTACAGCCAAATCGCTAGTCCTAAAATTATGAAACAAATTTTTTATAGGATATAGATTTTCTAAGTTTCCATTAAATTTTTTTTTTGGTGATAATTTTCATCATTTATGTTTGATGGTTTCCCATGTGAGTTCTACTAAACCCTTTGGGATACTATTGCTCCTGATCTTCATCAAGTTTATTTTGAAGTTGTTCTAACCAACTCTTTGGGATCCTTTATACATGGTAACATCAACTTTATTCCCAAGGCTAGTGATCCTAAAATTATCACCAACTAGAGGCCTAATAATTTTATCAATGTCTCTTAGAATTTTATTTTTAAGGCTTTAAACCTCAGGTTCAAGCATATTCTCCCTTTAATTGTCAAGAGTGAGTAAACCAATTTTATTCAGAATAGATTCATTCTAGATAATGTCATTTTTGTTTGGGAAGGTATGGAATGGGGTCGACTTTCTAATCAAAAGGATCTATTTTTAAAGATTTATTTTAAGAAATCATATGATTGTATTGAGTGGCCCTTCATTCTATCCATGTTGCAAGCCCTTATTTTTGGTCCCAAATTTGTTCAAAGTATTAACATGCTCTTTCAAGATGTTAGGGCTTGTATCACTAATAATAGCACCCAATATTGTTAGTTTTAACTTCATCATTCTATCAAAAAAGGATGCACTTTATCCCCTTATTTATATGTTCTAGTAGTAGAAGGATTTAGCTACTAGATAATTACACTTCCATGGGTTTGGTGA
This sequence comes from Torreya grandis, assembly GCA_037957365.1. Taxonomy (NCBI): domain Eukaryota; kingdom Viridiplantae; phylum Streptophyta; class Pinopsida; order Cupressales; family Taxaceae; genus Torreya; species Torreya grandis. Next base: position 667,155 of record JARHVA010000014.1, read on the forward strand.
AAGGCATATCCCTCCCTAAGTCTAATAGATAGATTTAAAATGGCCACTTCATGGATGATTCCTTTCTCACTCTTCAAGAAGTATAAGAGCCTATTAGGAATGCCATGGAATGTCTCCATATTTTTTATTTGGATTCAGGATCATCTATTCAATAGAGGAAAACTCAATGTTACCATCAGTCTCTAGACCCTAAACCTCCTTGGATGGAGGTATATCAATGGTAGTGTCTTTTTATAGGGGTGTAGTTTCAGTTTCTTGGCATCCCTTTTGCTTTTTGACCCTCTCCCTCTGAGCTATGGTCTTATGTGGTGTAGAGAATTAGAAAAAAAATCATTTTGGATCACCAAGCCTTTATCTCTTGATGGTGAATTTAAATTTTTCTCTAAAGTATTAGCATCTACTCATGTTTATTATTACTCTTATTAGGCCCCTTCTATTTTTTATTACAATACATTAGAAAAAGTTCTAAGATATTTTCTATGGGTGAACTTTAGGGTCATAAGGGTTTCCATAGAGTTACTTGGAACATATGCTATCGACCCAAGGAAACTAGGGAACTGGGTATCCTAGATATAATAATTCAAGGCCTTATACTTAGTTTCAAATGGATTATTAGAGGTATTATTAGGGATGAATCCTAGAATATTCTTCTATGTCATTTTATCTCTTAGGGACTCCCACATGGTAGAAAAGCTTGGCAAGGTTTGAGACTTCACTCTCTACTCATAACCCTAGTTCTTATTAAAATCAAAGGTATCTTTGTAATTTAAAACCTATGGAAAGCTTGGGAAAATATTAAAAATCACCTTAAATGGGTAGTTGAGGGTTTGAGGAATGGACTTTCCATTAACTCACAGTCTCTCTAGTGGTCACCTTGCTTAAATTTTCACAATGTTCCCTATGCCTTAGTCCCTTAGGTTAAAATGTTATTAAGGATTTTTAGGAAAGGTGTGAAGGTTACCAGTTGTCTCTTTTCAAGGATAATAGGGCATATCTCATTGGGAAACAACTTCATAATAAATTTCATTAAATTAATTCAAATGTAGAGGTTATTGCATAAATTCAAGGTTTCATACTTGATGAGTATTTGCACAAAATAGGGGTCAATTCTCTTTTTCCTTGGTGTAAGGATTGACATTAGCCTATGACCACCCCCTTCACATAGTATTATCCTCATATAGGGTATAATTTAGTAACCACTCAACATATTATAGATGAAATGCTTAACCTCAAATAGAACTCCATTATACACATGGGGTTTGGGATTGATCTTTATCACTATGTGGTATGTTATTATTGATCCCCAAAAATATGCTATTATTAATCCCTAAAAATCTCATTTATTATGGTGTTTCCTTTATTAGATCCTTCTTATGGGTGACCAGCTCAAGCATCTAGGTGTGTCCAATCCCATTTTGTTGGCTTGTTGGTAATCAAATATTGTTAATCACCTTTTATGGTTTTACTCTCATGTATAATCTACATAGTGTTGGATTCATTCCCTTTTTTAGCTCTTTCAACTTGAATTCTTCACGTGGAAGATGGATCTCTTGGGGTAATTGTATTTGTTGCCTAAAAAATACAATAAATTTTGGCAGATCTTTCATGCTAATATTTTATTTTAAATATGGAAAGCTAGAATTTATGCCTGATTTAATCATGAAGAGCTAGAACGTAGTTTTTATGTTACTACCAAAATTATTATTCTATCTATTGTTACTCTTTAGATTCGAAGTCAAATATACAAGGTTTTCCTATAACTCAACCACATCTAATTATTGATCTACCATTAGGGAAATGGCTCATGCACAGTTATCCATAAACCTCTTGAGCCCCATGACATCATATGTTTCCTCGAAGATGAGGGCATGGGATATATGGCAACATTCTAGAACTAGAGACAAAAGTCATTCTCCTCATCAATCACCACCTCTTTGGTATTCTCATCATGGTGTTTCAAGTAGATATTCCAAATATGGAGTTAATGGTAGGGGTTGGGGATATCCTCTGCCATCTTATGATGGTGGCATTAGGGGCTGGGGTTCTCCCCCCAAGGAAAATTTCCACTCCTAGTTCTGACAATCTCACCTAAAATAAATTAAGATGAGACATTAGAGGCTTATAAAAACACTTGTTGGGATCTCTTACCTATGGATGAGGATCCTCTTTCCTTGGGAGGATGGGGTAGTAAGCCTCAGGACCCACCATCTCTACCACCTCCCTCGACATCCATGTTTTCTACAGATGCTTAATTATTCTCTTTATTTTTATTTATTCCTTTCTCTCTCTAATTTGTTATCTATATATTGATGTGGTGTTTCTTTTGTGGGTGTGGTCATTTTTTGACCACTTTTTATACTTTTCCTGAGGTGTCTTTGTCCTCGATGTGCTTATGCTTGTGGGGTGTGACTTTTCCACCCATTTTTTTGTATGATTAAAATTTTACCATATCTTGTTTGATTAATATGTATTTTCTCTTAAATTAAATTTTTTTATGAAGACTAAGCATTTTAGACATGAAAACAAGAAAATTTTAGTAGTATACATTCAATAATTCATATCTCTTAAATCATAAATTCAAAAGTCATTCCATAAAAAAGTGGTAGAATCTTGGATAAGTTTAGTTTAAAATATAATTAAGCTTGGGAGAAATTAGCGACTTTAAAATTTATTAAAAATTATAAATACAAACTAGTCCCTTTTGGGCCTAAAGGAAAGCATAAAAAATTGATCATTATGAGACAATATTTCAAATTATTTTTTCACTACTATGTTAAACAAAAAACTAAAATTATCATACACATTTTAAAATCAATAATCCAATGCTTTACAATGTCATTTTTATATAAATTTCCTATAATTATTTTAACTATAATTACGATGAAAATAATAATTCTTGAAAGTTCAAGTAAGCACTTCTCTTTATTTTATTCCTAAATATTTACACACTAAAATATTTCATACCAATCACTTCTAAAAACCAATAATCATTTTCATAAAAATTTAAAATCAAATGTAAATAAACTAGTCTTTGAATTAAGCTCTAATGCACTACTACATGGCCAAGACAAAAGGAGCTCACCTCCCATCATTTTTCCATTATTAGGCAACTTTGCTAGGTATTCATAAGCCTAGAAATCCCAAATCTGAACATAAGTAACATAAATAAGTATGATAACATAAATGTGTGTAAAGGAAAGGTGATAGGATAAATTATAAGACTCAACTATCAAACTTCCTTACAAATAAGGGTTTCCACTGACACCCAAACCACACCACCTAAATCCAACTCAAGAACATAATTATATAATATGTAGAAGGGATACATGTCACCCATAAAGGATTTCTCAAACTTAGTAAGAGTCCAAATTCACCCATTATGAATGATGATTTAAACTCTCCACATTCCATAGGGGAAACATTCATAATGTCATGTTTTAAGGTCCTCCCATGGAAAGAGAGAAGGTTTTAGGTAAGGGGAAACATTCCAAAGGTATTAGGACCTTATAACATGAATTTTTCCTTTCCCAAAACCCATTCAATAGATCTATGTAATAGGACTTTAGAAAATAGTTCCCTTTCCTAAACCCCATTTATTGAAGGTATGTAGCATACAAACAATCTAAGCCCATTTACGCATCATAAAATTACAATTTTCAAACACAAAGGGGAATATAAAAAAAAAAAATGAGTATGTATTGATCATCTCCATAGCCAAAATGAGTCTAAAAATCACATGGTGGCCATAGGTTCAATGATGGCAAGAAATAAGAAAAATAGGATAGCCAAGTGGCCATACAACCTCTTAAAAACACACATACAATAAGGAAAGAGAGATTTATTTTGAAACAAATGAAATAACACTTTCATAGGTGAAGTGGAAATACCTAATTGTATTCCACCACTTGATTATACACAATAAAACCTACTAAACAGTCCTTGTTGTAAGCTATCTTCTTCCAAAATAAACCTCTTCTTCTCCTTCTCCAAACCCTATCTCCAGTCTCAAAAATGAAAATTGATTAAAATTCCTTCAAAGGAAGGATTTCCATTTTATTATATAAAATAAGATAAAAATAAATAACTAATGGGATGGTGATACTTGTCCATTTTCATTCATTGGCCCTAGTCAAAAGTCTTCCCCAAGCAGTAACTCCTCTTGCAAACCCATGTGGGCAAGCAAGGCTTTCCCATGCTCATCAATGTTTTCTCTTCCCCATGCCATAAATGGTCACATGGGCTGTCTTAAAACTTATCTAACATTACAAAAATGTATAATCCCATACCTTTGGTCAAAAGGATCTTAAATTAACCTAAAAACACCTAACTTCACTTTTTGCCAACCTGAAAACATGGGTCTAATTTTCCATACGAGTTTTTTGGTAAGAGACAACTAAAGTGGGTTAATTATTTACCTTTATGATTTAATATAAAGTTAAAGTGTCTCCTAAGGTATTTAAAAAAGGTATTAATATCCAAAAGGGTCTAAAATCCAACACTCTAAACTATGTTATAAGGTAACACTAGGATTGGATTTTAAATTTAAAGGTTGCATGTAGGACACTATTGAACTAATTCCATTGGTGCACCTATAATTTTCATAGTCTAAGTTATCTCACCTGGCATCCTATCACATGCACATAAATTCACCTATAAAATTTCACTACCCTAGATAGTCAAATTAATTGAATGTAAATATCTCAAACAACATGAATAAATACATAATTCAAACGTAATAATATCTCCAAGCATAACATCTTAATAAAATCACAAGGTAATGTCAACATGAAAACATCCAAATATATGTATACTCAAATTACATGGTAAATAATTATTAGTTCTCTATAAAGATGATACAAAAAGCATCACAATGAACAATTGAGATCATCTACACCTATCAAATGTATAATACTCATGTAAGCAACTAATGATATTACATACATAAAGTCCACTGTATTAATCATAATATTAAAATAAATATATTTTACATAAAATAATATAAAGAGTTTGTCTCATTAGAACATAATTAAAATAAAAAAAAGGTCCAAAAAATAGCACTATAAAAATAGGGCCTCACATCCCCCTCCCCTTATGCAGACTTCCAACTAGAAGTTGTTGAATGTTTGAAGGATAGTTTCAATGTTTTATAGCAACCCAAAAGAACCTTGCTTAGTCAACTCAGTAGTCTATCTATGATAATGATCTCATATCTTAATTAATAGATCATATAGTTCAACAGTAAATATGTAAAAATATCCATGGTCAAAGATAAATCAACTCTGCCCAAATGTGAGTCACTCTCCAAGGCATTATTTTAATGTTCGTGATTCATATTGGTTTCCAAGTTATGAGGACATATGATTTAAAATGATTTATTTCAAATCAATTATCACTTAATTGTAAGAACATGTTTAATAATTTTTAGGGGTCATATTCAAGTATAAAGTAAGGATTTATTTTATTTTATCTTTGGAAACCAAAATAATTTAATTTCCTTCTTGTCCCATTCTTACTATGTCAATAAAATAAAAATATGTAAAAGTAAATAGATACCAAAGGTGAAAACTATGTGATCATTCAAGATCTTAAGAGGTTCATAAGCCATTAGATGATCAATAATTATGCTTTCCAATCAATGGAATCATATAAGGAGGAATTTGTAAAATTAATTTATCGTCATTGCTTAATCCCTTCACTTAGGTACACTAGGAGGAATTTAGATTATTATATCACCTTTTCCCAAACCCTATCCATAATCCATCAATATGAGTTTGGACATAATCCCAATGCCCAAACCCTAATCAAGGATCATATTAGGATGAATTTAGATGCTAGTCCCAATTCTTAAACTCTAATACCTTAATCTATTAGGAAAATATTTGACACTCTTCCTAATGCCCAACCTTAATCACACAAACTATTGGGAGGACATTGACACTTATCCTAGTGCTCAACCCCAATCACACAATCCACACCAAGGTTTAACAAATACCATAACACAAGTCATCTCCATCACTCTTAGATTTAGGAGGAAACATGTGCTCACATGATCCTTGTATGATTTTGAGAAGTTAACTTATGAGATAATGTCTCCCAACTTTGTCACAAGTTTCTCAACATGTTGTAATTTGTTTTCATACACTAATTCTAACTATATAATTCTCACCTACTAATCCCATACTTGGCACAAAGTGAAAGTTACCACATAATCTCTCATCAAAACAACACACGTCAACAAATTGTAGATTTACCAATACAATCAAGGTGTAAATTAAAATTATCTAAGTAGCCCAACTCAATCTAAAAAATATAACAAGTGAAAATTAAAAAAAAACCTAAAATAATCCAAATAATAATGAAGTTGAAAATGTATAAACAATGAATTCAATCCAAAACCAAGTATAAGTAAGAAAAATAGGATCTCCATAATTTAATAAAGTTTTGAAATAATAAATGGCTAAACAACCTACAAATCCATAGCAAGGAAAACCATAAATATGACTCCAAATCCCACACCAAGTGGAAATTTCACATTTCATTAATAATAATATTCCATATTGTGGCTATGGAAGATCACAAGTGGTGAGTATGGAACTAACATATTAACAAACCCAAAACATAACTCTTCATGCCATTGTGTAGTATGAATTATGCATCACAACTCAAAAATTTCAAGACCACCACACATTTAGAAAAATTTAAGTGGGTAAATATCAGAACATATTTCCCCCAAACAAGAGAAAAGGCTAAAACATATGGAGGCATCAAGATACTCCATCTATACAAATTATCTAGCTAACACAAAGCATAAGCCATTATGCTATGAAGGCTGAGGAATTTAGGTGAATTAGTAAACAATGACATGTGGATCTGATTAGGAAGAAAACACCACTTATCCTCACATAAAATATAATACCACTCTACAGACTTCTAATCATGCCACTTGATCATGAGAGTGTATCAACTCATCTCAATGCTAGCTATGTGATAACTATAACAAAACCTCTTCCCAAATTCTAAGTGAATGCATGTAATTTTACATAGAATAAACCAATAATATCACATACTAAACTCCTCCACTATGAGGAGGATGCCTACCACTCAAGGGTGGTATCAATCTCTGAAGGGTATTTCAATATCCCTTCCCTTAAAATTAATGTTCTCAAGGAATAAAAATACATCAAATAGGTACACTTTCCTAGGTTATTATCATCTCATGATCGTATAACACCCACTACAAAAATTCAAGTGGCCCCTAGTGATTTTGTTTATAATTCAAAGGTCTAACCATCACTAAGGATGCTTGATTTATAGTGTTGGAAAAGGTTCTAGGATTTCGTTTTCATGAAACTTGTGAGCTATGCTAGGTACTCACCTACATAACATGGTATACAAAAATAAATGATAATTATCATTTAAATAACTGATCAATAACTTATATGAAGATATATGTGTTCCTATTCCAAATTTAGATCCTAGTATATTAGTCATGCATATTAAGTTTATAGTATTCCAAATTATATATAACTTATGTTCTTATTACATTATTTTAAGACATTTAATTTACTCAAAATATCAATGTCATGCATGATTTTGAGGCAAATCAATATGAGAATGATCCAAAAATCTTCATGGTGATGAGTTAGTAAGTTGCACACTCTTTGGAAAAGACTATTTTCTATTACAAGGGTTAAATAGTATTTTATTTGTATCAAAATTATATTATAAGTTCATATTTTAATTCCTCTTGAAAAAATAGACAAATTAAAAAAATGGAACTCAATTTGGAGGTTGTATGCAAAATTTATAACCTCTAAAATTCAAAGTACTCTAAGCTTCGAGAACTCTTGGGAGCTCACTATTCAACTCTAAAGTTAGGAATATTGAACTCTAGAGACAATCACAACCATGTAAAATTGAAGTTTTAACTTCTTGGTGGTTTTTCTTAGTTTCTTGTGGGTTTATAAGGATGGAAGAGGATGAATACAAGACCTAATAATCAAAAAATAACAACAAGAAGGGAGATTAAGAGAAGTTGGATTTGCATTGTTTCTTTGGCGAGTTTGGAGTCTTGGTTCTTAGTTTCTTATTTATGTTAGATACAGATGATTAACTTAGGTGTTTAATGTAGATAATTGTATTTAAAGTTTATATCATTTGTATGTGATTTTCAGAGTGAGGAGTATTAAATATTCTATCCATAAGGCCATTGTTGGCAGTAAGTTTGTATACTTGTTACAGAACATAGTGGAAGGGGAGTAAAAGTTTCCTCACCCATTTGAGTGTTTCTCACATCAGGGTTCTCCAGGATAAACTTGTGCATTTAAATTATGTTTTTCTTATTCCTTAATTTTATGTTCATGTTTAAAAAGTTTTACATTCAATTTTATGTACTTGTGAATTTCTATTTTGTCATGTTTAACATCATACAACACTCATAAATCCAATTTTTAACCAGCTACCTATTTTGCATCCATATTGGTGAATATTAGAATGGAATATACACTTAGATTATAGATCAGATTGGTATCAGATCAAGAGTGTTCCATAGACTATGTGGTTTGTTTTTTTATCATTTTGAAGATATATGTCCATTACGATAGGATTAATTTCTAGTGGAAAAGGTGATTTGGTCTCCTTACAACAAGATATATCTACAAGATAGTAGAAGAGATATTTGAGAAGTAAGGCTTTTAAAGATGAGAGGATACATTAAAATGATGAAGGAAGATTTTAAAAATTGGAAGAGGATGTTTCAAGCATATCTCAATCCATGAATGAGCTTGAGAAGATTATGAAGGTGGTCATGGAAAAGTTGGGAGTTTCCATGGATACTTTCAAAGCAATTGAGGAGCTTAATGCTGCTAACCATGAGAAAGATAAGCCTTAATCCAGCCAAGCTCCACCTCCATTAAAAATAGAGGTAAATATTGACATTCATCCTAATGAAGGTGAGGTAAATGTAGATAAGCTTGATCATTGGTTAGCCCAACTAGAAGTATACTTTGATTTTATTCAAATTATTGAAGATAAATAAATTTATTTTGTAAGTTTGAAGATAGCTAGTCATGATCTAACTTGGTTTGAAATTTATCTTAATTTTTTTAGTTGTTAAGAGGCTACCATAAATTAGTAAATGGGATGAATTTAAAACATTTATTATGAGGTAATTTTATCTTATTTATCATGAAAAGGAAAGGTCTATTGATTGAGAATATTTGAGGCAACAAGAAGGCCAAAATGTGTAGGCCCCTACAAATGGGTTTCAAAAAAATGTGGTCCAAATGGGAAAATATACATTTGATCATGATATGATCATGAAGTATGTGGAGGGATGCATAGTCACTTATGGAGGCCCATTTTAATTTCCAAGCCAAAGGACATAGATGAAGATTATTCTCAAGCCTACTATCTTGAGATGGATGAGAAAAAAGGGTCCATATTCCTCTTCAAAATATTCTAATGTTCTAAAGAGTAAATGTGGGGTCAATTATAATTATACAATTTCCAAGAAGGATACTCAACAACATTATGGGCATTGTGATGTTGATAGCCACTCTGAGGATACGTGTTGGAAGTTACATCCATAATTGCATCCATTTAAAAACAAGAAGAATAAAAATGATATGACATCACTTCAAGGAGAAGAGATTCATTGTAACATAGATGTGGATGATAAATTGTGTTGTACCTCCATGCAAAAAAAAGTATGCTTGGTTAGTCATAATGCTCAAGATAAAGGTGAACCTTCTAAACTCTTCCATAAAAAAGTTAAAATTAAGATGATCAAAGTTGATTTTCTTTTTGATTCTTTCTCTTAATCAAATTTAATTAGCAAAGATCTAGTAGAAACACTTGAGTTGGAAGTATATGATCATCCTAATCCTTATTCACTAAGATGCATGAAAAAAGGAGTAGAGATAAGGGTTTCCAAATAATGCAAAGTCAAGTTTATAATAAATGAACATTTTATTGATAAAGTTGTTGTGGATGTTGCTGACATTTGTGGAGTAATTTTTGGTAACCCCTATATGTATGTTAGAGATTAAATTTTTAAGAGAAGGTCTAATTAGTACCATTTAGTTAAATATGGGAAAAGATACACCATTCAATCCTATGAAGGCAAATCTAAGCTCTCCTTGGTGAGTTCCACTCAAGGTAATTGGTTGCTTAATGCTAGTGGGAAATTTTCTTTCCTTATTTTGAAAGATAATCAAGAATGTAAAGATAATCATAGTAGGTATACTAATAAATAGAATAAGGTGAAATTATTATCAAGATTTTTTCTTTTAGATAAAGGTCTTCCTTAGCAAGGAAGTGAGACACACAAGGGGCATGAAAGGGTGGAATCAATATTTCACAAAATTTATTATTTATTTTAGCATATACACCTATAATTTAAAGAGAGGGTCAAGAAGTGGGGAAGGAAATTTCTTCACTATATAAGTTCTTAAGATTCTAGGGACTTAAAGGCCTCAAATTGGGGAGGTATGATCCAAATTTGGATCCTAGTATACTAGTCATGTGTACTAAGATTCCATTATGCCTAATTGTATGTAATTTATTTATTATTACACTATTTTCACACATTTAATATACTAAAAATATCAATATTAGACATTATTATGAGGCAAATAAATATGAGGGTGATCAAGACATTTTCATGGTGATGAGTCAATAAATTGCATACTCTTGGGAAAATACTATTTTCTATTATAGGGGTTCAAAATATATTTTATTTGTATCTAAATTATATTAGTATTCTATATTTTAATTCCTCTAAAAAAAATATACAATCTTAAAAAACACTCAATTTTGAAGTCATAAGCTTCAGGATCTCTTGGACTCTAGATCTAAGACTTTTGAAATCCAAAGCTAGCTTTGACCATGTGAATTTGAAGAATTTTTGGATGTTTTAACTTATTAGTGGTTCATTTCAATTTTTGGGGTATTTTTAAGGATGGAAGAGGATAAATATAGGCCCTATCAATAAAAAAACAATAACAAGAAGGGAGATAAAGGGATGTTGGATTCACATAATTTATTTGGTGAGTTTGAGTCTTAGTTCTTGGTTTCTTATTTTTGTTAGCTATACATGATTATCTCAGGTGTTTAGTGTAGAGAAATGTCTTGAAATTGTAGATAATTTGTATATGAGTGTTTAAGTAAGGACTATTAAATATTATATCCATAAATTTCATTGTTGGTAGTAAGCTTGTATACTTATTAAAAAACATAATGTAAGGGGAGTGCAAGTTGCCTCACCCATTAAAGTTTTTCCCATCTTGGGTTTCTCCTACATAAAATTGTGTGTTTAAATTGTTATTTTATCATTCCTTTATTTCATGTTCATGTTTTAAAAAGATGTAATTTCAAGTTACCTCACCCACTAGAGTTTTTCCCACTTTGGATTTCTCTTGGATTAAATTATGTGTCTAAATTGTTATTTTATCATTCATTTATTTCATGTTCATGTTTTAACAAGCTATACATTCATTTTTTTTTACTTTTGCATTTCTATTTTGGCATGTTTAACATCATACAATAGTAATAAATCCAATTGTTAATCAAATAACTTTTTAACATCTATACTAGTGAAGCTTATAGAAGAATATACACCTAGCTTATGAATCAATTCCATAAGGACACATAGTCATACAACAAACACCTTCTCAAAAGGGTCCTAAAAAAGAATCTCAAAATTTTAAGGTTTGTCATCATACTGGATATAGTTACCTAGAATTTGGTCCCTCTAAAAGGACCATGTCCAACATGTGATCATAATATCACAATAATTATAGGAAACTTGTACATCACTTAATGATAATCTCACAAATATGGGGGGTGGACATTGCTCAAAGTGTCACAGTAAAAGTGACACTCTTAGCTTGTAAATTTGAGAATAACATCAATATATAATGCATCATATTAAGATAAAAGATTATAAAGAATCATGGATGTGTAACACATGCACTCCTCATTAAGTCATACACAAGGTTGGATTCAACCTCACAACCCATGCAAGGGTGTGTCATAGTTCCAAAATAAGGCAATAGAATCCCCAATAATTAAAATGTATGTCCAAGAAGGTTGCACATGTCACAAGATTTTGCATGCTTTTATACAACCCATACTATAAAAAGGAAGTAATGGATAATACAATTTAGACAAGGGCCATATATGAAAGGTTGAAAACATAATATACTAAATGTCACATTCCAAATTAATATATATGCTCTAGGAAATAACCATACATGAGATAAATAACATACTTCTACCTTGATTACATAATTCTACACCCATTGACGATTAAGGATACTTTTTATTCCAAAAAAATTTATCTGATCAACCTTTCCATCACAACTCATAGGAAACCACTCAACTAGTATCATCATCATGGCATAATGATCCTATACAAGGAGATGAAGATGTGACTCACAACACTCAAAGGACTCAATATATCTTAGACACATAGATCACATCGATATGCTCCACAAGTGATAAGGTACACTCAAACCTTTTGAGTAATGAGTAAAACATGTCCCATTCAAGGATCCCTACCAACAAGGTCACCTCTAAATCACCATAAATCAACACAAGGTACTCTTAATAAAATTACTTTAAGAAAAGTGGTCATACATCAAGGGTGTTAATGAACACAATGTTTGGATATTAACATCTAAACATGATTCATTGGGTATTGATAAAAAATGAAATAAGAGATAATAATACCATTCTAACATAATCATGGCTTAATTAAGTTGATGATCATGCCTACTTGGTGCCAAAATACCATCTAAGGACCAAATGTTCCCATCCAACCATCGTTGATGTCCAAATCCAATAAAAGTCACTCCCTCATGTGGCTATAAACAAGGAATAACTCATTACTAAAAATGGTACAAGGATTACTCACCAAAACTATAAGTGAAAAAAAGTTATCCATATAAGGCTCCCTAACAAGGCCTTCCATGTGTAATCATCGATCCATCACACAAGGTGATTACCATATCAAGTAATACACATACTTATATAGATAGGTTTCAATTGGAAACTCATGAATGACATAATGATTCTCTTGGTCCATAACACATATAAAACATGTCCCTAAGGTCTCATTAACCATATATGGTTTATTGAGACAAGCCTTTTAGCCTAAGGAGGACTAAGCCAAAACTCTCCCTAGGACTACTCACAAGTAAATATTTTTAAACTAAGGAAAACGAGATGGCCTCACTAATATGCATCCTGATTCATTCTCAACTTTATCACTCATGGTGATATAAACTCAAGGAAGTATATATAACACTTTACTTGAATGATGAGGTAATGTTTGTTTGAAAGGGGTAGTCATTGATCTTGGAAAGGCCCATCTTGACCTTAGGTCCAAATGGAATTCTAAGGTCTAGCTATGACCAATCATATTAGTATTAATAATCAAATTCAATATATCCTAAGTATTATGTTTTAAATTATTGAAGGTATGATGTGTATGCTTGAGGTGATGGGGAAGTTACATCAATATGGCACACAAAAAATTTCTCATGATCTAATGGTCACTTGGCCCTCATGACCATATGACTTCTTAACACTTGGTTGGAACTTTTGTTTTAATCCTTCACCAAAACTAATTCACTTTAATATATGGGTTAATGCCCAATAAGTACTATCATAGGTCTCTTACAAATACCAATTCATGAATCCAAGCATTTGATACTTGGCCTAAATAATCTATGGTCCCATGTCCATTGGGGTCTTAGGAAACTCTTCATGTGTATTATGCTCTCTTCAACAAGGTATACCACATAAAAATTACATGAATTGGTTCATTTCAAAATAAGTGTTACTAAATAATAATCCCAAAATATATTGGTTTTTAACTTGTGATATGAATCCAAAAATTCTTGCCCAAAATATATCATGACAAAAACCACACAAAAAATAAGACAATTTCATTTTTTAGAGTGTATAATGCACATTCTACTCATATACATTTCCAACATCTAGCCTAATATGTGGCACAAGGGACACAATGCATTTAAAAATCACACATGCCTAATAGGTATGGATCATAATAAATAAGTGATCACTTGGTCACTATGAAACCATGTCAACCACACCTATTTGAATTGGCATACAAGCCCTTTATAACACTCCATATCTTGTATGGATGATGAGGACGTTATAAGAAAACATTTTTTTGGTGATCATACTAGTCACTTATAGGCCCTTGACCCTAGAGGTAAATATGGGGCAATAACACACCTTTCATAAAATTTATGAAAGTAGGGGAGTCCCTTGGTTTCCTCTTTTAGATTTCTTGATTCATTGGTCAAGGAGTTTAATTAGGCCTAAGAAACCTCTAAAATCTAGCATCAACTTATCAAAATTTGAACATAAGATGGATAAATACGTGTTAAAATTATAAAAAAGTAAAGGTTCTCACTTTAATGTATAGTGGTTTAAAAATTTTAGTGGGGTCCCTTATAGTTTAGACTACCTCTATGGTTCCCAAGGTCCCAAAAAATTCCACACAAGCCAAAAAGGGATCTCTTCAAAAAATGGTTAAAACTTGTTTAAAAATTATGTTTTTTGGTCCTTGAAAACTCTTGTGTGGAGTAACCTTGGGTTAGATTGAAATTTAATCTTAATTAAACTAATGTGAAACCATAATAAAATAATATAATTTATGACTTAATAAAATATTAAGTCTAAGTTGACTCGATTCAAATTATCATAATGATATCAATAATATATTGTTGTTAATCAAATAAACAAATATTAAAGCATGTTCAAATGTAAAAAGATTAGGGGTAAAAATAAAATGATTTTTTTTTTTTTTATAAGGATAATTGGATAATCAAGTAGGAGAAATTTAAATTTTAGTGGAGCAGTCTCCATCATCCCACCACCAAGTTTCCACCAATGATAACAGTCTAGCCATTTCTACTAACTATGGCCACCTTACCATCAGACCACTAACAATCACCCAACTTTAAATATATTGTAAATACTGAGCAGTGTGATGAAACCTTATAATGAGTTCAATACTAATATTTTGAGTCAAATAGAGTCACCAAGGTGTTTCATGGCTTAGCCAAGGTTGAGCCATCCCAACTATTTGACTCCCTAATAGAGCCCAGGTTCTGCTCAGACCCCTTGTGGGACCTAGTTTTTCTTATCCTTACACCACACAAGGGAGGCCTCACCCCACACAAGGGAGACAAAATTTACTTATATCTTCATACCCCCATGGATCATCCATGGTTTCATAGGAATTTTGGCCTTCCATCCTCATTCATTGTTACTCTTAGGGAGCTTTTGAAGGTAGGGATAGACTAGCAACTAACAATTATCTAGTTGTTCACTGTGAGTAATGTCAATGGTGCTTAGTATATTTTCAGCCTTTTATTTTTGGAATGGGGATCAATATGATCACATGGGTGACAATTAAATATCCCTTTCCAATAAAATATGCCAATTCCCTACAATAAAGGGCCTATGTCACAAAAAGTACCCTATATGGTATCAATGTTCAAAAAATCATTATTGCAAAACTGCTAGTCCTAAAATTGTGAAAATAATTTTTACATGCCATGAAAATACTAAATTTTGCATTTAAAATATTTTGGGTTCTATTTTTCATCATTTTGTGTGAATTTAAATTTTATGAAGATTAAACATTTTACATAAGAAAAATATTTTGGAGTGTTCACATTCACACTGGATAGCAATTCAGGATATTTCCTAAGTATATATATATATATATATATATACATATATATATATATATATACATATATATATATATATATATATATACATATATATATATATATATATACATATATATATATATATATATATATATATATACATATATATATATATATATACATATATATATATATATACATATATATATATATATATATATACATATATATATATATATATATATGGTTTTTTTTTGAAACATAATACTGCCTTTGGTCATCATAATATTTTTTCCATGGTTCATCTTGGTATAGGTATTGGTATGTGTTCACAAGGAATTGTTACTCCTATTTAGCCTATTAAATGGGATTCTCACCACAACATAGGTTACAAAGTAGATGTTACATCTTCTTTGAGATCTCTTGATGATATCATAGCTCCCATTTTTATTAGCTCTTTCTTCGTTATGATTGTGAGATACACATGAGTAATGTTTCACCTTCCCTTAGGTTTGAACACCATGATAATACTGGGATTGTTCCCATAATGAATGTTTCTTTTGACACACTACCAAATGTTTTGATGCATGCTTCATTTATTCACTTTGCACCCATGATATCATCTTCTTCCAGCCATATTCATATTGGATGGTCTACATATCAGTTTTGGTGACTTTTAAAGCATCAATTAATAATGCATTATGAACATTCCTCTTTCATTTTTTAACTTTTTACCTTGCCCTTTGTTCCTCTTGACCTTTGTATCTCCCTTGGTGATTGAGATTTATTTTTTGTAGTTATAGAGTAACTCTCTTGCTTTCTTCTTAAAAGGTATATTGTATTTGTATTTTTAACACTTTCTACATGTTGATAGTATCCTTCATATTTATGGTGGATCTCATTCCCATTCTAAAGAGTAAATAGTCTAGGGAAACCCAGTGTCAACTTTCTAGTGTTTGAGTAGTGGGATTGGCCCAATCACATGGATATTTTTTAGTCAGTACACCCATTTCAGAATTATAGGGGGGGTGTGCATATAATTATTTAGGTGTCGTGTTCCTTACTATCCCTTGGAACACCATATATTCTATTTTAGGTAGATGATTTTGGTTAGCAAAACTTTTATGATTTGTGTATTTAAACTTAATAGTGTTTGTTGTTTGGCATTCCTAGCACTTGTCAAATCTTCAGTAGTAGTTTCATACCAATTATTCTCACCATATATTTTTTGTGAATTTAAATTCCATTGAGTGCACTTAAGTTTTATGGGATTCATTCCATCAAGTGAACCTACCTCAACATTTTATATGAGCTTTGAGTTATGCTCAACTTTCATTATGGTTTCACTTATTTTTGGGTACCTTGAAGTGACACATTTCATCCATAATGATTCTTTTTTCCTAGTTTTGTGATCATTTTTTTATTGATTGAGCCTCTAAAGAGTAAGAATTCTTAGATGACTTTGAATTTATATCAATTTGGAATCCATGTATTTTGATAATATGGATTGGTTACCATAGGGACACTTAGTATTTCACTATGCATTGGTACATGGATACCTAATCAAGCCTATTTTTTGGGACCCATTTAGTCTCTTTGCTTCTTATTTTATCACTCCCTATTTTTACTTAATGGAGGGTTTTGAAGTGTTCATGTTCACATTGGATAGTGTTTTAGGATATTTCCTAACCAGTTAGGTTTGAAACATGTTCACACTCACCTAAGAAGTAAGATTGATTTGAGAGTTTTTTAGTTTGTTTTAAGTTTTTGTGAATATTTTCATGTAAGTGAAAATATTTCATTTCAAAAATATTTGTTTCATGTAATGATTTATTGTTGCATGAAACAAACTCATAGGCCTATTTAATAGGTTCTCCTTTTGTAATCTATGAGGTAGATTATGTGAATATACAAAGACAATTGTGCATGACATTATTTGTATATGAATGCACGATGGATTAAACATTGTGGTAATGTTGTGCAAGAGAGATCCTATGGTTTCTTGAAAATCATTGGCTTCTTTGATAAAATTTGGCACTTTTATTAATTTACATTTAAAATTTTGTATATATTCAACCATAAATCAAAAAATAATTCTATGAAAAGTAGAGGAATCTTGGGGAAGTCTATTTTCCAATAAAATTAAGTTTGGGAGAAATTTGTGACTTTATAATTATTAAAACATTATAAAACTACATGGCCCCTTTCAGGCATAAAGGAAATCATAGCAAATTTATCATTGTGATGTAATATTTCAAATTATTTTTGCACAAATATGATAAATATAAATTAACATTCTCATACACATTTTTAATTCAATAATACAATACATTAAAATGTCTTTTTGATATAAATTTCTCTTTATTTTAACTAGAATTGTAATGAAAACAAAAATAGTTACAAGATCAAGTAATAACCTTTCTCTCTTTTATTTCACAAAATTTACACACTAAAATATTTTAGACCAATGGCTTCTAACAACCAATAATCATTTGTATAAACATTTACAATCAAATTTAAATAAACTAATATTTGAATCAAGATCCAATATACTCTCATAAAACCAAACCAAAGAGGGGTTTGCATCCAATCCTTTTCCAATAATTAAGAAGTTATTATAGGCACCCCTAATCCTAAGACTCTCAACTCTGAGCATGGGTAACACCATTAAGTATGATAATATTAATGTGGGTAAATGAAATATGACAAGCTCAATTAAAAGAATCACTATCAAAATTATTTACAAACAAGGGCTTACACTAATACCCAAACCAAAAATACCTAAATAAAACTCAAGAACACACATATAAAATTTATTAGGGATACATGGAAATCACAAAGGATTTAAAACATTCATCAAGACTCCAAATTCACCCATTGTGATAGATAATTTCTAATTTCTACACTATGGGGTGGAAGAAAGACTTTAGAATGTCTCCCCTTACCCAAACCCTTATCCCTTTCCATGGGAGGAATTTGGAACTTGAGTGTTCCATTTTACCAAACCCCATATAATGGATCCATGTAGGATGACTTTGGAACATAATTCCCTTTCCCAAACCCTAATTATTGAAGGCACATACAATACAAACAAGTAGACCCATTTGGGAAACATAACCTTACAATTTTAAATTGAAAAAAGGGTTGTAAATTAAAAAAATGATGGATTGATCACCTCCATGGCTTAAAATATAATAAAAATAACAAGGTGGCCATATGCTCAACCATGGCAAGAAATAATAAAAATAGGGTAAGCCAAGTGGCCATACAACCTATAGAAAACATACACACAATAAAGAAAGAGAGATTTATTTTGAAAAAAATGATCTAAAATTTTAATGGGTGAAGTGAAAATACCTAATTTTGTTCCACAATTTGAATCTATATAATAAAATCTCCTAAAAGTTCCTTTTTGCAAGGCATCTTCTTCCAAAACCAATCTCTTCTTCTCTTTATCCAAGATCTAACAGTTGTCTCAAAGATGAATAATGAGAAAAAGTCTTTCCAAGGAAGGATTTCCATTTTATTATATAAAAGGAGTTAAAAATCAATAGCTAATGGGAAAGTAACACTTTTCACTTCACATTGCTTGGCCCTAGTCAAAAATTCTTCTCTAAGTAATAATTCCTCTTACAAACCCATGTGGGCAAGCAAGGCTTGCCCATGCTCATAAATTTTTTCTCTTCCATATGTAAAAATAGTCACATTTAATGTCATAAAACTTATCCAACACTCTAAAAGTTTCTAATCCCATCCCTATGGTCAAAATGGTCTTAAATACACCTACAAACACCTATGCTTCACTTATTACCAACTTGAAAACATGGGTCTAATTTTAAATCCGAGTTTTTGGGTAAGAGATAACTAAAGTGGGGTACTATTTACCTTTATGATTTAATATAAATTTTAAATTGACTCCTAAATTATGTTAAAAAGGTATGAATATCCAAAAGGGTCCAAAATACCACACTCCAAACTAGCTTATAATGAAACACCAAGATTGGATTTTAAATTTAAAGGTGACATGTAGAACTAATTACTTTGGCACACCAATACTTTGTGCAATATAAATCCCCTCACTTTGCCTCCTAGCACCCACACATCACTTCACCAATAAAATTTCACTACCTTATATAGCCAAAGCAACTTAATGTAAATTTATCAAATAACATAAATAAATACAAAATGTATACATAATAATATCTTGAAGCAAAAAATCTCAATAACATCATGAGGTAATGTCAACATGATAACATAAAAATATTTTTATACTCAAATCACATGTGAAAAAAGTATTAGTTCTACTAGCAAGATAATACAATAAGCATCACAATGAACAACAAGTTGATCATCTACAACTAGCAGTTAGATGATACTCATGTAATCAAACTAAGAGAATAACATACATAAATTTTGTTATCTCAATCATAATATAAAACTAAGTATATCATGCATCAAATAATATAAAGAGTATGTATCATCCTAACGTAATAAAAATAACCAATTCCAAAAATTAACACTAAGAAAATTGGGCCTCATAGTCATGACTATATATATGTTTTTGTAGATAGGTTAAACAAAATGTGTGGATTGTTTGAATTCAAGAAAACAA
Source organism: Torreya grandis (assembly GCA_037957365.1). Lineage (NCBI taxonomy): Eukaryota > Viridiplantae > Streptophyta > Pinopsida > Cupressales > Taxaceae > Torreya > Torreya grandis. Next base: position 687,483 of record JARHVA010000014.1, read on the forward strand.
TGAAAGAGAATGAGGAAGATGAAATTTTATTTTCTAATATTTTAATTAATTTTGGATTACCTAAGTCCATTGTCTCATATAGAGTCTTAATATTATTGTAAAAATTTTAGACCATGTTATGTGGAAAGAATGATACTAAGCTTAAGTGATGTACCTATTTTCATCTAAAAACTAATAGAAAAAATAGAAGTGGTCAGTAGGAATTTGGTAAAACTGATAATATATTATAACAAAAATTATCCAATGACTTTGGATTAGTGTTTTTCACACATTCAACATTCATATAATAAGGCAATACACATATCCATTAATAAGTCACCATTTGAATTATTTTTATGTTATTTACCAACTAATCCTCTTAATGTTACATTATAATAGAAATCAATGGAGATAAAAAAATATTTAGAGGTGAAATTTCCTTAAAAATTCATTAACAGAATTAGGAAAATATATCTCAAAGAGAAGCATCATTCATATAACTCTCAAGTCAAGTATAAGGTTAGAAATGACCAGAATTATAAATAACACACACTCAAAGTGAGTGAAAAGATATGGTTATAATTTATTAAGGAAATGATTCAAGGATAATATAGGAAGGTCAAGAAATTAATTTATGGTCCATTTTTCATCTTGGAGTAGATTGGTGAGAATTATTTCAATCTTAATCAACCCTCATTCATAAGGATGTACTCATTTTTCAATTGCAAGAATTGGAATTTGTATGAGCCATTCATATTAGATGAGGAAGAATAAGAATAACTAACACCTTCCATAGAATACTTGGTTGTGGACACACAAGGAGAGTTTGAGGAGAAGCTAATAACATAGTGTAAATTTAGGGAGACATGTATGGGACCATAAAAGTATTGTTAGGTTAGACTCAAAGGGAAGACACCAAGACAAACAAGATGGTACTCCAAGGAGAAGGTGGAAGAGTTATTTTCACATCTCTCTATGGACCATAAATTTTAGATAATAAATAAAACTTATATAAGGATATGTGTGAAATAGTGAAAGTGAGACACACTCATTTTTACTAGGAAATGTTACAAATTTATGGTAAAGGATGGTGTGCAAGGTATTAGGCAATGCACACGATAGATGACATGTAGTGTGCAACATAAAAAAAGACATTTTTTTAGGAAGAGTGTCAGGCTAGAAAGAAACAAAGATGTGGATCATAATGAAAACATATCCTACATGAGTCAAGTACAAAATAACTGATAAAATATGTGGATGGGTAGTGATTAATATCTAGTTAAAGAATATTATAAGAATATGTGTAGATAGTTAGTAACCCAAGGACATATTTGAGGAATATGCATAGATAATTGTCAAATTGGATAATTAAAATCCAATTTCAAAATAGTTGGTAGGTGTAAATAGGGTCTATAATACCTATAAATAAGACCCTAAACCTCTCATTTGAGACATATTGGAAGGTCACACATATAATATGTATTCCTAGTCTAATTACACATTATGTAGTGGAAGGAAAATCAGAGAGTAAGCTTACGATTTATAGGAATACACACCTTTGGAAGGCTTATGCTATTTTTTGTGAATATTTTGTAATCTCAAACATATAATAGATTTTTTTAATGGTGTTACTATACTATAATGATGAATTTTTTTTGTAAATATCATTTTAAAATATAAAGGAATGTTACCTGTATTGGATGTGTTTTGTGTCTAGAAGTTTCCTAGGGTTTGCCTTGTATTTATTTGTGCATGATTTATATATTCATAGTTATCTATAATTTAATTGGATTATTAGGGGTATCTTATTATGTCTCAAATGACCAATTAATTCTTACATCTTAAGTGGTGTTTTAGTATAGTAATATGAAGTGTCCTCTCTATTTTTTGTCTATAACCTAGCCAATGCAAACCTAAAGAAGGTTAATAAAAATTAAAAAAAAAGGGTTCCATTGGTGGGATCTTATAGATGGAGAGTGTGGAAATTGAGAGATCATGATTGGGTATTTTTCATTTGAATATTTTTTGTTGTTGAAACTGTAGCCATGGCTAGCTAAGCATTTCACCATGTAATGGATTGGAATGGGAGATATAAAGGAGAGGTATACTTAGCGTAAAGGAAAGGGAATATTAAATAATATAGAGAGAGGAAAAAAGGATTAAAAATTGTGGAACTAATAAATAAGGGGTAACTAAGTCATATGATTGTTTTGAGGACCTGCATAGTATGGGATAGGCACATGGCTAGTTAATGAGAAGAAGATAGACACTCCAATTAGGAATAGGTGGTGCATAGTGAGGAGTCCCTAGGAGAAGAGTCATTTTTTATGAAAATTATGAATCCACAAGGAATTTATAGGTTGAGTGAAATTAAGGTGGATCTCTATTATATATTCTCTCATAGTGAATTTTTGACTATGTCATATTTGATTTTATGAAGTTTCCATTGTAAAGATATTATAATTTTAGTATACTAAGGAGAATTATGGTGAAAAAGGGATTCCATTCACTGAAGCATTTTGAAGAGTTGTGAAGATGAGCATAGAAATAGGAGTGGTATATGTTCATTGTTATATTGGTTTCATAGAATCTTTCATATAGAAACATAATAGTTTCTATACAAGGAAGTATACAATAAAAAACTTGTGGAATGGGAAACACTATCGTGGGGAGTGGTGAGAAAGAATTTTAGCATGTACAAGGGCCATAATTATTTTTCAAGATGTCAATGAATATTCTAGAGCATAATAAAATTAAGTATGTATAGTATTGCAAACAATCTTGAAAATTCTCTTGTCTCAGAAAGGGGGTGATATCATTAGAGTGAAATTCAAGCCAATTTTCCATAATATTAATGGATCATGTGCATAACTAGTATATAAAGTTTGATCCATCATAAAATATTGTGGAATTTTATTAGCAAAATATGTATTTATTGACAAAGTTCCACATACCTAAATTTTAGAAACAAATTATTTATGATTTAAAATAGATTTATAGAGTTGGTGAGAGTGTGCATGCATATGATGCACATTTTAAAACACTAATTTCAAAAATGTCTTATGAGATACTTTTTTATAACATGAATAACACTTTTTGAATGGATGTTTCTATAATTCCAAATACATTCAGCTATGAAGTTATTTTATGATGCACATGAAGCATTGAATTATGTACTTCATATGGAAATTTTAGTGATTTTTTATACAAGATTGAGTCTATTTTTGGAGGTTTTAATATCAAATATTATCACACAAATCCAAACATTTTATATGAATAGTGTGCAAGAGTCATATTGAGGAATTTGGTGCATGGTTTTTGTGACTAAAGGTAAAAAAAGAATAAATGGATGTGTAATAAGGTAGAATTTGTTATTAATTATTGTGAAGTGTGCCAGGAGGGGAAAAAATGAGGAATTATGTGTTAATCCAAAATACTAGGCAATTAAAAGTTATGTGATGTGAAATATTTGACACATATACTCACATGGTAAAATTACAAGTCATTGATGAGATACGGGGTACACAAAAACATGGAGTTGATTAAATGAAACAAAATAATTCCATGCATAATCAACAACCTCAATAGGGAAGAGGATATTAAGGAAGGAATTTAGGTAGACATGGTGGTGGAAGAAGATGAAATAGATTATAAATAACTTGTTTAAAATTAAAGACATCATATCTCTATCAAATGTAATATACTAAGTTCCATACTTGACTACACTACAACCAATGGCCAAGTTGAAATATTTCATGGACATCTAAGAGAAGATATTGTAGAAGGACATGGTGAAAAATGGAGCTAGAAACATCTAAGTTGCACAATCAAGGTGGGATTTAGATAGTGAAGGTTGTTACATAGAAGGAAAACATACTCTTTAAGGTAAAAAAAACCACATGGGGAGGCATATACACTTAGGAAACTAAGTCATGATTTATAATTAAAGATATTATACATAAACTATAAGTATCATTATTGGATTAATAAAATGTTTTGGTGGATAAAATGTTGTTGGCTAATACAAATTATATCTTACAAGAGTCTTCAAGACAAAATACACACAACCAAGGACTTAAATTAAAGAATAAGAGTAAGTCATAAAAAAATGAGTACTAACGACAACAAGATGACATAAATAATGGAAATTATGTCCATGATGAAGGAAAAATGGATATTTCCATTATTTAATTACTCTATGAGGATGAGTAGAGGGGACATATACACATAAGTCCCTAAAAAAATGAAATAAGTTCATGGTGTTAAAAATGTGTAGTATTACCAAGATCTAATAGTTGATGATTATTTTAATGAATGGGAGTTATATAATATATTGATAAACATGAGTGCATAAGTAAACATGTCCACAAAAGATGTGTGGAAGATGATGGGAAGTTATAAGTTTTCACCAGGGAAAATTTTAGAGGCTATTTATATCCAAAAGACTATAATTAGTTTTTTTATTTTGAAAATGGTTATTTCTATGAAAATAGACATAGGTCAAATAGCCTCAATTTTATATAATTTATTATAAATGTTTTCAAATTGCCTTATAAATTATACTCAGTCATATATTGGGACACATATTCATCATAATTACTATCCCTATATGGTCTTGATTCACTAGGTGTGTGTGTGTGTGTGTGTGTGTGCGCGCGCGCGCGCGCGCGTGTGAATATATATGATAAAGAAAAATAAGGACACAATAAGATTAAGATAATAATTATATTCTAGTTGGCATGGTTTGTTAATTGAAATAATTTTTTTGAAAGGCTAATTATGGATATGATTAAGATATTTTGGTAGACCTTATTATATAGTTTATAATTTTAAAACTATGAAAATGTTTTGAATATTTGTTGGTGCCAAGTAAAATAAACATGCACTTCCTTAACTAAAAAAAATTAATAATAAATAATTCTCAAGATGCCTAATGTTTATTTTATTTCTATCATTAAATGCAGTGTAGGTGGAATTAGAGCTATGGGGATTGAGGTTGAGATATTGATCCATTTTTTAGTGAATTGGCATTAGCATATTGAGGGATTAATCAAGTCAAAATTTTATGTTGGTCTAACACATCACCTATGAGATTAATATAAGTTGTTCTAATACATATTTGATGGTTTTTTATTGTTCTAGTCATTTATGAAAGCTATTAGTAGAAGTGAAGATTTGGTAGTTGAAATATTGGGATGAGATGTTGGAAACAAAGGTGAAAACAATTTATAAACTAGTTTCCTTGTGACTGCAAGATATGGATTTGTGTTTCTTTTGTTTAGAAGACTGATATCAATTATCTGCATGAATAGTTGTTTATCTTGAAATAAATAAATATAATGATAAGTTCCCTAAAAAGCATTTCTTTAAAGACATTTTCTCAAAACATTGTGCATGTTGGTTTTCTTAGAAATTCTATGTATATTTGTAAATATTTTCCTTAAAAAAATGGATTTAGTTTCTTTCACTCATTTTGATTACACACAGTTATTCTATTTGCTTTGTGATATAAATTTGATATGATCTCAAAATCTATGAAATGGTTATTTTCATGTTACTAAAAAATATGGTTGAAATGATCATGAGGCTCTATTGTGTTTATTCATTTTGTTCTTTGTGCATTGTTTTAAAAAAGTATCTTGCATGCCATTATTTATCAAAGGAAATAAATTGTTTATTTATTTAAAATAATTATCTGGTAAATACCAACCAAATAATATAATAAATTGAGTATAGCAAAAATTGTGACAAAAAATCAAATTTTATAGTATAAATAATAAATTGACTATGGGTCCATAGGGAAATATAAGTATGAAAAGAGAGAATGACATAACTAAAAAAAAAAACTCAGAACATTTTCATAGTTTTAAAATTATAAACTATATAATAAGGTCTGCCAAAATTTGTTAACCATATTCATATTGGCCTTTCAAATATTTTTTTATTTCATTTATCAAACCATGCCAACCAAAATACAATTATTATATTAAGTTTATTATGTCCTAAGTGGTCCTTATTACACACACACACACACACACACACACACACACACACACACACACACACACACACACACACACACACACACAAATTTAACATCAGGGTTTTAAGAAAGCTTGTTGAAGATAATATAGAGTATATAAATGATCAATTTTGGCATAGTGGTCTATCTTTATTTTTATATGTTTAAGGATATTTTGTTCAAAAATAATATTTGATTATTTAGATGGTCAAAATTGGAAATATTGGTTTCAAAATTTTCAAGATATAATTGCATGTATTTTTATAAATACATATATGAAACTCATAGGATGAAGAATTTTTATGGATTTTAGTTTCATGTATTTTATTATGGTCTATTTAAGATGATGAATGCTACCAAATTAAACTAAGCCTTGAAAAATTAATTAAACTTGTAAGTGTCAACCTTAAATGAACCCTAATAGGACCATACACTATCATCACTTGAATGAACCTCAAATGAACCCTAATAGGCTTTGACATAAGAAGATGACTATATAAATTTTATTAAAGTGGATCATGTTTCAACCTTGCTAAAATAAGTAAATAAATGTATGTAACATGATCAAGATTTGAGATGAGCTTGAGGGAGAGGTTGAAATCAATAATGTTTTTTTGTTATCTTTCATGTCCTAAAAATATTATACTCCAGGACTCTTTTTGTGTAGTACATAGGTAAGAACATGTACATTAGTCAGTACAAATTGAGTAAAAACCTCTCTAAGTCTCTAAAAATACCAATCTAAGATTGACCATTAAATTATGATATTTGGCATTAAATTTTGAGTATGTTAGTTTTTTATTTTATTTGATCTTAGTTAGAATAATTCTTATATTTTACTTTTCATTTTTCTATTTTCATTTTCATTTTTATTTTTCTCTCTCTTGGTTGCTTTCATTTAATCTATTTTTCCCTCTTTTGAGCTATAGAGATATCAAGAGATTGATAAAAACACTTTTATAGAATCTGAAATCTTTCCTTTAAGAGATTGCTTCTTATATAGGCTTTCCTCTATTGGATAGGATAGATTATATTATTTTAAATCTGATTCACATATACATATACATATATTTGATAAATAAGATATTTAATTAATGCATCATTTATTACTTGACTTGCAGATTATTCCCATAACTTATAAAAGCCCCTATGCACATCTTAGAAACATTTATTGTTTCTTAGTATCAATATTATTCTACAACCATAAAAATAAAGATCTAAGGTGCATCAAAAAAGTCACTAATAAATTATAGCATGCCCTTATAAATTTATCTTGGCCCCTATTTCCATGTTTTGCAAGTGAGTTGTGATTTGGCTCAAGTTCTAATTTATAAATTTATAGATTTTACAAATTTAGATTTTGTCTACAATATCATTTTCAAATGGATATTTTGTAGTTCATATTTCATCTTTTTATGAGTAAATGTTCTACTATCATTGTATTTTTTAAGTGCCAACTTTAAAAATGTCAATGCAAAAGTTAATTTAAGAAGTGGAATAATGATTTCATCCTTGAAGGGAGTGCTTTGCATTGGTGATTCATAAAGTTGGAATTGAAAGGTTTTTGTTCTATAAAATGTCTACTCCTAGTACTAGTAAAATAACAAGGGGGTTCATTGAAGGGAAAGACATTGCTATCATATTTTGATAAACATTAATAAGAATATCATTTAACAAAATATATTGGTTTATAAAATCAATAAGAACCGAACATTCTTTCTCATGATCAAGATCATGTTCAATAGGGTTTTGATCACTTTCAATTAGAAAATGCAAGTAACAATGCCAATGATCATGACATATCTGATTTAAAACAATTTGGTTTTTAAAGTATTGATAATTCAACCTCATAAGTAGTTCATGAAAGTTGTAACTTCTCCAAAAAAGGAAGTCATGTGAAATGAGAATTTTCAAGGAGTTTTCAAGTTGAATGGGTTTTTAAATATACTTTAATTGAACCTATTTTGACTGAAGATACTAATGAGCCACCAAAAGAGTGTAGATGCAAAATATGTAGTTAGAAACCAGGTAGGGATAAACACTTGTACCTAAAACTAGATATCATAGATAAGCATGTGGGGAAAGTATATGAAAAGAAAATTATAAATAGAGAGGAGAAATTATTGATATGATGGAGAAGAAAAAAATAGTCTCTTCATGTTAAGTATGCAAGTGAATATAATGAATAACTATCAAAACAAAAAAAACTTCATGTAAGTGGAAAAACCATTGCAAATTTGTTTGGAAAAATGATGGGAATCAGCCAAATATCAAAGATTATACAACATTGTGTTTTTTTTCACATTTGAAACAAAGGTTGACCAATGATCAATTATCTAAGATATAAAGACATGCTATAATTTCTTGGCATCTTAGACTTTATAAATACTCATTGGTCAACTACTAGTGGTTGGGAATAGGTTAATTATCTTGATCAAGTAGAAAAGGAGGATCTCCAAGAGAAAATAAGGTTTTTAAGATACATAACATTATAAATTTATAAATTTATAGCCATTGATGACACTTCTTGTGTGTGTATTCATGTTTACACTATTATGAACTATGTTGGCCAACCTCATTTTATTTCCATTCATAAAATGAAAGAAAATGCTATTTTTTAAAACCTTTTTGAAGTGGTCAAGAATAATTTGAAAGAGGTTAGTGGCATGGATGATTTATCAATTTCAAGAAATATTTCTTGTGTAGGGTCAAATGGATCATCGGTTATGCAAGGTTAAATAAGTGGTCTTTGTGTAAGGCTAAAAACTTCTTGTACACCATATATGGTTGATATTTATTGCATGGCACATATAAGGAATTTGGCATTCAAAATAATGAATAATTTTACATTAGTCTCAAAGGTTGAATATCTTATTCATGAAATCCATTCACACTTTTTTAGAAGTTTGAAAATATTTTTAAAATTTTAATTTTTTTCTAAAGGTTTAATGCAAGGAAACAAACTACTTAATAATGTTGATACTTGATGGATTTCCCTTTGTGGACCATCACATAGAGTATATGCAAAATATCAGTCATTGATAGGAATAATGGAGGAACATCACCACACAATAGAAAATGCCCCAGATATTTTGTTTTGGTTAGGTGATATAAAGACATTATTGACCTTATGTGGACTTTTACCCACGTTGGATAATATTAAATTAACGATAAATAAATCCCAATAAAGAATAATGTACATTCAGGAATATTCTAAGTTGATAAAATTAATATGCCTTACCCTTGTTAATTTGTATTTAACACAACAATCATTTATAGGGGAAAAGTTCACAACTTAGAACTTAATGACAAATATTAAACATAGTAATAACTATTTATAGTTTAATGAAGATGGATATTTATGTGCAGAAGTACAAGGATATAAAATACCCCTACACACTTTTAACATAATTGGTCAATATAATATACTCAAAGAAGTTCTTTTTATAAGGTATCAATTTCTTGAGGTTGTATCCTATGTAAGTTCCACCATCAAAGAAATTACAAAAGGTATCTCTTTAGAAATTAAATATCATTTTCCTTGGGATGAACTACTAGAATCCATGGTTGTGTGTACCCTCAATATTGTAAAAATGTTATCTCATCATATTTTTATAATAAAATCAAAACCTTGGACCAACACTTCTACAAGAATTTAGAATTGAATGGTGAACAAATTGAAGGCATTCTATATTTACCAAAGCTAAGAGATTATTCTATTCAATTTGCCACAACATTGTTAGAATAAGTTAACGTTTCATACAATGCTTTTAAAGATAGCTCAATCACTAAATTATGGAGTACCTTAATTTTGAGTGAAATACTATGTGATGGTATCTTAGAATATTTTAATCTTGATAATTTATGCCAAATAATTATTTTTGTCTCAATGGAAGATGATAAAGTTTTTAGTGCATTGTCATTTTTAAACTCAAAGTTAAGAAGTAATCTTGACAATAATTTGTAGAGTTGCTTTAGGTTATTTACAACTAGATACAATGTCCTTGATTTTCCATTTGATAAAGCTATATAAATTTGGTATTATACCTCTGAAAGAAGAGGATTGACTAATAATTCTTTAAACTCATATATTTCTATATTACTAAATCCAAGCCTAGCAACTTTTGAAGAGAATGCAAATAACAATTATCAAGAACAAAATAAATAAAATTGGGATGTTTAAATTTGAAATTTAGGCATCTAAAATCCAAGGTTGATGAGGAAGGACAACATATTTTGTGATCCCAAATAATTTTCCATGGATTGAAGCAATTGGATTGCATTTTGATAATTAATATTGGGTGACTCTAATTTTGATGGAAAAGTACTAATACTTGATTAGAAAAAACATGTATTTTTTTTTTCTATTTGATTAAGTGAACTTGTCTATACCATTTGTAAAATTTATTATAGAGATGTATAAGCATATTTTAGTGTTCCATTATTATTTTATACCAACCACATACTTTTTTTTTTTTTGATTAAGAGAACATGTTTATAACAATTGTAAACCCTATTATAGAGATTCATAAGTATATTTTGGTGTTCACTTGTTATTTTATACCAAAATGATTTGAGGTATCTCTAGTGTAATGAATTATAAGTATCTATATTGGATCAATATCTTCAATTCCACCATTACTTTACATAAATAACTAGAAATTTTGAGAAAACCTTCACATATGTATTTGAGTAACTTTCATTAATCCCATAAGTGACATGTTGGACCACCACTAAATTTTTCCTTTACAATTCAATAAGTTGATTCTAATTCACTAAAAATATGGGAAATATCTCAACCTTGACCCCCTATCTTTAATTCCACCTGTACCACATTCAATGCTAGTAATAGAATATACATTAGGTTTGAGAATTTGGGATGTGAAGTCATTTATGTCATTAACCTCTTTTAACATTGCCTAGTTTTTTAAGCCTTGAAGACATAGCAATTTCAACTTAAAAGTTTATAATTCTAGATTTAGTTATTTATTATTAAGCTTTTTAATCATTAAAACCATATAGAAAGAAGAGCATATTTATTTTACTCAATTTTATAAATGTGTTAAGGACCACTTATGAGTTTAGACAAAATAAGCCTAAGGTAATAATTATATTTTGGTTGACATGGTTTGTTAATTGAAATAAAAATAATTTGAAAGGCCATTAGTGATTATGGATATGGTTTAAGAAATTTTGGTAGATAATAGTTTATGATTTTATAACTATGAAAATGTTTTGAATATTTTTTTGGCTTTATCATCCTCATTTTTCATAGTTGCCTTTCCCTATGACCCCATCGCTGATTTATAATCTATAATCTAATTTTTGGTCAAATTTTTTGCTATACTCTATTTATTATATTATCTGGTTGGTCTTTTGAGAGACTTACAAAGGTTTGTACTTAATTTATACTAAGTACTACACATGATTTTATCATATGTACTGCAAGAAAAGAGTCCCTAAGAACCAAATTTTTAGGATATAAAGGATTTTTAAAAAACATTATTGATTTCAACCTCTTCCTCAGGCTCATCTAAAATCTCAATCATGTTACATACATTTATTTATTGATTTTGGAGAGGCTAAAACATGATCCACTAACTAGAATATTTGTTTAATTATTATGCTAGCCTTCACATTTATTGTATACATCCCTAATAAATAAGATATAGATAAATCGACTGTGAGGCTCATGTTTTGAAAACATAATCATCCATAAAAACTACATAGATGTTTTCATATTATATATATTTTAAATATTTAAGGTAATAATTATATTTTGGTTGGCATGGTTTCTTAATTGGAATAAAAATATATTTTAGAGGCCATTATTGATTACGAATATGGTTAAGACATTTTGGCAGACCTTATCATATAGTTTATAATTTTAAAACTATGAAAATGTTTTAAATAAAAAAATATTTCAAAGGCCATTATTGATTATGAATATGGTTAAGACATTTTGGCAGACCTTATTATATAGTTTATAATTTTAAAACTATAAAAAAAATTAAATATTTTTTCAGTTATGTCATCCTCATTTTTCATAATTATCTTGGCTTATGGCCCCATAGTTGGTTTATACTCTATATTTTTTATTTTTTGTCACAATTTTTTATACTCAATTTATTATATTATCTAGCTAGTCTTTTGAGATACTTATAGAGGTCTGTAATCAATTTATACTAAGCCACATGGCCATCAAATTTAGTCCTTAAAAATAAGGACAAATTAAATCACTAAAAAGAAGGAACCATGACTAAGATCTCAACTTTAGACTTCTCATCCTCTAACCTCTTTTTCCATTGATTTCTTAGTCAACACAAATTACCTATTATAAAATAAATCTAAATAAGTGCTTCAAATTGCTTAAAACCCTAAAACCATGAAAATTTAAAACCTAAATTCATATAACTTCATTTCTATTAAAGTTTTATTCCTTTGTGGTTGTGGGAATCATGAAACAAGCAACAATTGAAAGAAGAGGCCAAGGAGGATTCTAAGAAACCAACAATGAAGTACAATCTAAGTAATAAATACAAGCCCTACATATATTTAAATGTTTTCTCACTTTTAATGAATTTTGCTTATCTTTTAAGGGATTCGAACTACTACCAAGTTATTTTTTAATCAGATATTTACTTATAGTGTGAAAAAAATATTATATTATATTAAAACCCTTAATATTAGACATAATTTGGTTATCATGTAGTATTATTTGTTTATTAATGATATCAACACAATATTTACATTTGTTTGGAATTTTTTGCTTAGTAACAAGATCAACAAGGCCTCAAAAATCTTATGATTGTGTGTCTAGGCATTGATGTGGCAATGAATTTTATTCCACAGTCACACACACCTATTTAGGGTTTAGGTTTGGGATGGATCTATAACAATTCTTATTCATGTTGTCTCTCATGTCCTCCTTGCTTACATTTATTCATTCAGGAAAGTGTTTGAAATGGTTGGATTGCCCCCAATTCATAGGGCAAAGAAAAATAGTTTCTCTAAAAAACTTAGGGTATCCACTGATCATAATCATTATTCCACCTCAAGCATATTTTCCCCATGAATGTGTTTTGGGAGAGGGGTTTAACTATGGATTTTTTTCCATTATTTATTGATTTGAATATGACATTTAATTCTCTCGATATTTATAACTTTTTTGAAAGAGATAATAGAAATTACCAGTCAATTTATATGTGTGTGGTGATTTTGCCAAAGATTAGCCAATAGAATTATCCCATAACTCTTAAATTCACTAGGATTTTATAGTAAGTTTCAGGGTTCCATTCTTAAAATTATCCCTAGTTTTCACCCTCAACAAGTATGTTTTTCATAGTGTAAAACTCAAGTTTGAGACCGTTAGGGGTCTTGAGGAATCCTAAGTTGATTCAAGCATGTAGGAGGGTGTTAAGTTTGAGTAAGGAGATATTTGGAAAAATACCCTAATATGATGGTACAACATGCATAGATGCATATGCATAATACCTATAAGAATGTCTCCCCAATGAGGTGGATTGGGTTTTAATGTTGTTACATACATTATTAGTATTATTAAAAAATGGTGGGAAACACACCACCATTATCTGTCAAGATCATCATAATGAAAGGAAAGTTTTTGCATGAGGTTTGGATGTATAAAAGAGAAAAAAATATTACCACTATTCTCATGAGAGGCTAATATTGTAAAGTAATTGAGAAAATGTGAGTAATAATAGGCCAATTATATGTTCATCATTTCAATATGGCTATTAGTACATGATTTCTTTGTTAAATTAAAGTCGTATGCAAGTGCATGGTACACATTCAAAACTTTAAAGAGAGAGAATGTAGACTAGGAGAAGGTATAAGTGGAATTTATAGACACATTAATATAAAGAATGAGAATTTAAATGTGTCTTTGAAATTCATATCTATGGAAAATTTTAAGAATGATGTGAAAAAGGAGGATAGATTCAATGAAATGAACCAAAAATAAGACTATGGGAGTGCTAGTCTATTTGAGGATGGTGAATTTTCAAACAACATTAGAGAAACAAGTGTAAGTTATTCAAAATACTTAGAGTATGTTTGGATTTAGAAGGTAATTCATGAAATATTCCTTTGTAACATTTCTAGAGAGCAAGAACCAGATGAAGAAGTGGATCATCTAAAAAAAGAGACTACTATTAATGAATGGGTAGTCAAAATTGTATATCATTATAAAGGAAAGTATTATCATCAATCTTTTGTGCATGAATAAATAAAATGTGGGGTATAATAAGAGCCATGAATGGATACAATTTGGTATTTTTGGATGAGTGAAAATTTTGTATGCATTATTGAACTCATCAAAGAGTTTTGAGACATGTTTCCTAGAAATTACCATGAGATGAAGGGATTACATGAATGTTCACAGATTATGGCCATAAATTTGAATGAAGGCATGAAAATTATGAATAAGAGGCCATATATTACAAATATAAACCTTTAACCAAATATGAAATATGAGATATAAAAATATGCTCAAAGCTAGCATGATATATCCAGTAGAATAATCTAATTGTGGGAGTCTAATGGCGGTAACCATCATTAAACATGGGTAGATAAGGGTGTGTGTATATCACCACATATTGAACTATTTATGTGTGTATTATTTAATACCAAAATATTTTAAAAATGAAGTGTTTGAATGGGTAGCTTGATGTGAAATCTACATTTTCACAAATGGATTTTTTGGGTATCGCAAAGTACAAATCTTGGACGAAGATAAGTCTAAGATTATTTTTACAATGAAGTGGTGATTTTTTGTATGAAAATTGATTATATTTGAATTAATTAATATGACTAATATTTTTTCATGCATTTTTGTTTAATTATTAAAGTAATTCATATGTAAGTTATTACATGTGTATCTAGATGATTGGACTATGTATGGATTGGCTAAAATCACTATGCTAACTTGTGCCTATTGTTTGAAAGGTGTAGAAAAATTTACTTATATTTGAATATGAATAAGTGTGTATTTTAAGTAATATTTGTTACATTTTTGGAAAATTTCATATTAAGGAAGGCATTTTAGTTTTTCTTGTAAAGATAGTGGTGATATCGTAACTAGAAGTGTTACATACATAGAGAGAGGGCCACTCATTTTTGGGACACTATGGATATTATAGGAATTTTATCCATAATTATGTGTATATTTTAGGGCCTTTGTATAATTTTATTAATAAATATGTCCCATATAAGTGGAAATATATACAATAAGAGGCACTTGAGATATTGAACTAAAAGTCAGTGTGCCAATTTTATAGTGTCTAGAATAGAATATTTCATTTCATGTAAGTATATATGAAACCAAACCTATAATGGGATTAAATATTTCAAAACATAGTGAATGGAAGGTTTATAATCATATTTAATTTACAATTATTAATTTATCTAATGTTTATAAAAATTATACAATAATAGAGAGGGAAATTCTTATAATGATCTGTGCATTGTATAAATTCAAGAGGTATATTTTATATATTATGTATTTATTTTTTAATTATCATGAAGCACTCAAATATTTTGTAAAAAAATTATCATTCCATGGTTGGATATGTCATTGATAGTTTTATTCTAGGAATTTTAATTTTTTTGTGGTGATAGAACTTGGACTATTGAATACAGGACTAGACCATTTGTCATACATCGAGACAAGTGAGATTGTGTTACGTATAAAGGATGGCATGCCAAATTTTTAGCTATATAAAGTGTATATATATTTTTAATAAATGTTATACATATAAGCACTCCTAAATTTAAAATTAACCCCAAATGAAGGGATGAAAAAATAAAAAAAAGTTGGTAGTAATGGTTACACCATATCATATAAAAGGGGAAAATAATAAAAAAAATGGGAGAGATGAATTACTATATAGATGTATGTTGGATCATAAATATACAAAATTGATGTGAATTTTATATGAAGGAATTATTGGGGGACACTACATAGCTGAGGAAAATGTGCATAAGATCTCATTGATCTCATGCTAGTGGCCATCATTATTTAAATATACAAAGTAATACATATATAAATTTGATATTTACCAAACTTTAAGTAAGTTTAATATATGGGATGAGATCCCATTAATCATGATTAATATTAGGAGACATTTAAAAAATGGGTTATGGATTTTGTGGGTCCAATAAACCTTGCTGCATGACATAGTGGTGTGTGTTATATTATAATGACTATTAACTAATTAAAAATGTGGCTTGAGGCTGCACTAATGAAGGATTATACATTATAACTTGTATCTATATTATTATGGGAAAACATTGTAACATGATATGGGTGTCCTATAAGTTTAAAAATTGATAGATTTATTGTTTTTATCATATATATAATGTGCATATTGCTAGAGGATTTCATGGTTGTGCAACACAAGACAACACCTTACCATTCACATGTAAATGATATGGTGGAGTATTTTATCAAGATCATGGGAAATATTCTCATAAAATAATATTATTTTGGGCATGAGGAAAATAAAATATAAATTATTTCATGGGCCTATAAAATAATATACAATCCATTGCAAAAATATACACCTTTCTAATTGATATATTAGAGAGTGGTTTTATTGTATGATTAAATCAATATACACTTTTATAACTGTGAATGGGAGAGAGGTTATGTTATAAGTATATTTTTTGATTCCTTCAATGAATATTTCACACATAATAGGAATAGAATACCAGGCATCATTATACAAGGTATTAGTAGATTTGATGAAGCTAGATGAAATAAGCTACTTATAAGATGGAGTCAAGGGTTAAAAATACTTGTTATAAGCTTTGGCATGAGAAGAAGATAAAAATAAAGAATCTATGTATTAAATCCAAGGTGGTTTTTTATGATTACAAATATGAAAATCACCTAATGAAGTTTCACATCATATGTATGGGGCCATATAACATTTTCCACATTCTATAAACTCAAAAATGTAAGATGCATAGGTTATAGTGTGATTTTATAGGGGAACTACTATGGAACTAGGTTGAATCCCTACTTTTAATGATCTCAGATGAGGATGTAAATAAAATTGGACTTACAAAAAATGTACCAAAACTTATTTCATGATTTTAATAAATTTTTCATTAAATTTATTGTATAACCTGTGTTATAATTATGGATTTACCTATAAATATAGAAGGGTGAGTCAAGCATTGTATATTTTGAGATTATTATTCTAGACTTATATCTCTAATAGGAATAATAATTCATAGTGGAATATTCTAGATAAGTGGGGCAATGGCTTTGGAAAGAAAAAAGATGGAAGAAGTAAAAGTAAATTAACATATAGGATGGTATGCAAGAGGACTTAGTGCATGTTGGTTGTGGTGAGATGGGATTTCCTTAGTAAGAACTAATTTTCAGATTTTTGTGTTAAGGTATACATATTTTTTTCTTTATAAATGGTGTTTAAAATAAGTGAAACACAAATTTTGCATAAAAATCAAAGGGATGAAAGTAAAAATGTACAAGGATGTCGCACATACAAGAATAAAAATATGCAAATTAGAGAAGTAGTACATGTTGGATAGGATTTGAATATAAATATTTTGTATTTTATTATTTATGATTTCATTCACAAAAAAATTTAACATTATGAAGGAGGTTATTATACATTTGTATGCATCAAGGAGGAAAGATAGATAGACAAATGTAAGGGAAAACTTGGAGGGAACCTGGATCCTTGAGCTATTGGATTTAACCTATCTTGGAGAATATAATGAATTAAATAAATTGTTTTAAAATTAAATTCATGAAGGGAGAATCTAATTCACATGGAAAAAATTGAATATCTTTCCTTTAAGTATCAACTTAATCACAAGATTGAAAAAATAATGAGAAGATATATACAATATGTTCCACGAGACCACCAAAATTGATGAAATACTAAATTTTTTTAAGTTTTACCAAAGTATTTATATCATGTAGATTAATAACATATCAAACCCATTGATTCGGGTAGTTTGACTAAATCCATTTAAAATAAATAACCATTTTCCTAATTAAAAATCTAATTCTATTTCCCACTACACATTTATTACATCATACTAACCTTTTTATGCACCCCATACCATATTAATCCATTGATTATCCCATTAATACTCCATTAACCTATTAATCCATTGCATACCATAACTGACCATAGAAAATTGATGGGGGTGTATATAATCCAATAGTGTATGCAACTTACTATATTGTAAATAATGGGGTAAAATAAAATTTTAAAATTTTTATAACAAAAGATATCAATTGGAAATTGATGAGAAGAACTCTAGAGGGGAACCTTCATATGGGGAATGTACCTAGTCCTGATGATGTTGAAAGAACTAGAGATTATATGAAATGATTCATTCAAAATTTTATAGGAAATGAGATCATGAGTAGATAATTATGGGTTACATCAATGAACCAACTAGATGAATGAAACACATAAGATGAAGATCATAAATGGTTCAAAATTTTATGAATATTGTATTTGGTACAAAACATAGACTACATAATCGGTTGGTGGAAGCATATAATGGGTATGTGTAATTTTGTGTAATGAGACATTACACCTTAGATAAGATCAAGGAGAAATATGGAAAAAAAAATCTTGGATAAAGTTTCCCTTTATAGTATCTACATACTACATGGAACATGTATTGACATGTTTGAGTGGAATTATGTAGGTAACTATGAATACCAATAAGATCAATAAGGAGATAAGCAACCTTAAATAAAGATTCATCATAATAGGAAATGAGTTCATTGATGAATATGATGACTTTCATGATGATATCTTATATTTTAAGCTCGTGCATAAATTCATGGTTAAAGAGGCAATTTTAAGGTAGTGCATAGATTAAAGGTTGTATATGTTTAGCTTGCATGGATAAATGAATTGTGAATATGAGAAGAATTGGAGAAGGATGTTGCACTAAAAGGGGGAAACAAGAGTAAGAAATGAATGCTTTGATGAAGAAGTGGAATATGGCACACAAAATATTTAGGATTTTAGACACTTAAATTCAGTATTATATACTTAGAAATGTCAACATTTACATGCATTTAGCTTACATGACTTGCATACACATAAGACACTTATTCACCCTTATTCATCATGATTTACATGGGTCTGGCCTTCATGGGTTGCTATTATTCACGTGTAATAATTCCATAGTTTGTGTCTAACCTATTCAAAATGATATTTAGATTAATTCCATATCATTAGATAAATATTCACATCTCATAAGGTTATACCATGACCAAAATGTATCTTATTGAGGAATTATTCATATTTTTACCATAATGTTCCACCCCAAATATATTTTTGGAATTATTTAAACCATTTTAAAGATATTCAAGAGGCCTAAACCTTTATTATTATAATTTTTTGGTGATTCTACAAAAAATTGTAACAATTTTTAAAATGAATAAAAAATGAATCTTTCATATTTTTTTACATAACTTTTCACTCTAACCTTAGTTTTGAGATAAAATTATATCATTTAAAATATGTTTAAGAGACATACAACTTTTATTTAATATAATTTTTATGATTCCTTATGATTTTTTTTAGATTTTCAAAAGAATAAAAAAGAATCTTCTAACATATGTTAGAAGATTATTTTTGGTTCTTTTATAAATCTTAAAAATACATATAGAATCATCAAAATTATATAAATTAATTTTTTAAGGTCTTTTAAATATTTTTTCAACAATATTAAATTCACTCAAAATGGAGGTTGGAGTGACAAGTTATGCATAAATTACAAAATATTCCTTTTATTATTTTGAAAATCATTAAAAATACATATAAAATCACCAAAAACATACAAAATGAAAGTTGTAGGTTTGTTCAATATAATTTCAACAACCTAAATAAACCCAAAATAGAGGTTGGAATGAAAAATTATGGTAAAATTACCTAAAATGGGAGACATTTTGGTTGTGGTATAACCTTATGCTCTCATATGAATCCATTAGACTCATACTATAAAATGCTAGATTCATCCAAACTTGAAGGACTCATCCTATGCCAAGAAATCATCATTTTTCAAATTTAAAATAATGTTTATTGTTCATCTCATATATTTCACATGTTGGTGGCATGAGAAAATACCCAAAGATTCCCATATAACTACATTATATTTCTAACCTTATTCCCTAGATAAGAAGTATCTAGAAAGTATCTATCACTCAAATAAAATCACTACACAATCAAAGGGAATTCCTTATTCTTTCTAGTTTAGCCATCAATAATAATGATAAATTCCTATCCAAGTGTGATTCACCTCAAATCCAAGCCAAACTTTTCATTTTCCAATGGTTAAAATCTAGATCATAGGTTGAATTCATTGAAGGGATAGTATTGCACACATACATCTAATAAGGAGAACTACATGAAATCTGACTTCTCTACTTAGAATATAGGATATGTAGGCAATAATCAACTATTCATTATGAAGTTTTGGGGTAACCCACTATTCTTCTTCTTTTTTAAGCCTAAACCTAGTGTTAAAAGTGGACCTAGGGTTTTGAAGAGGAGTCATGTTTATATAATTGTGTGCACATATGGTTCCTAAATATTGCACATATATAGGGTTTAAACATAGGCATAATGGCATATATAGATACAAATAATCAAAATACATTTAGATGAATATGTCATTAAATAGATGATAATGTCAATCAATACCATCTAGAAGCTAATGATTATATCTAGACACATCTAAGGACTCAATTACTGATTCGGTAAAATATTGATCTATATTCTATCCTTTTTTGTACCTATATTTAGTCTCAGACCTACACAATATATTAAAACACTAAGTATATTATTCACTTAAGTATTTTATATTTATAGAAAGTGCAATTGTCAAATCATAATTTGCCTTTTGCATTAAAATCCATGTTGATTTTTTGTATATCATATAATATTAATTAGTTTAAAATATATATCCTTTTAAGTTCACATTATAAAAAATAATGTAATCAAGGAGAGTCAAAAAAGAGAGGAGGAAACATAAGTATCATTATCCAAATATATGAAATAGGAAAGTAAAGGTGAGAAGGATAAAATGTTTCCTAATAAAAAGGAGATTTTACAAACCTCAAATAAAATGAAGAGGGAGAGTGGAGGCATGAATCAACCAAAGAATAAAAAGGTGAATAAGTAGAAAATTATTAGAGAGAATCTAACTATAATTCAAAAGGAAATTTAGTAATCAATGGGAAAATATGTGTGTACACAAGTGAACACATTGATGAAATAAGGCTAAGATTCTCCCAAATATAGTGGAATGTATCCATTCAATCTAACATACATTAATGTGTTGTTAAAAGGAGAATAATAGAAATAAAAACTAGGAAAGGAAGAAAATTATGAAGAAATAAATAAGAAGCTACAAGGATTTTTAGATGCATGTGGCACTAATCCAACATTCCATATTTTTACCAAGTGTGTAGTAATGGAAGGAGAACATGAGGACTTATTAGAGAACATCACCTGTGAACTATGTAATATGGATGCGAAGAAATCATGTTTGGTAATGGTGTAATTGGATGTAGATGTAATGCATCAAAATTTAGAAAGGGAAGAAAAAATGGAGGATTTAGAGAAGTAACTTGAAAAGAGTTAGAAAACTTGAAGAAAAGGAAAGAGACCATGTGCATGGTGGGTAAAATTGGTGAGATTACTACCACCATAAAAAAGACATGATTGTATATATAATGGAGCCTCTTGATAAATGTGTAGTAGATATTCAAAAGATGGTACTCAAGACTCTAGTATTTTTAGCTACATGGCCCTTGGGGGAAGAGATAAATAAGAAAAAGTTAGAATCAACTAAGATAGAGTGGGAAAAATCCAAGGAATATCGATAACTAAAAATGAGTTTGAAAAGAGAGTATCCATAGTTGCACATGTTTTCAAGGATTTAAAGAATACATCTAGTTACATTGACATGTGGTTGAAAAAGGAAGATGATAAGACTAAATGAAAAAGTTAGAATCAACTAAGAGAGAGTGGGAATAAGCCAAGGAATTGAGATAACTAAAAAAGAGTTTGAAATGAGAGTAGCCATATTTTTACATGTTTTCAAGGATTTAAAGAATACATATAGTTACATTAACGTGTGGTTGAAAAAGGAAGATGATAAGACCAAATATTTAAAAATTATTATGATGAAGTAGATGAACATATAAGAGAGGAATAATAAAATAAATGATTTTATTGTTTAGAAGGTGGTTGTCAAGAAACAATGTTTTTTATTGGAGGAACCATTGTTATTTTTTTATGGATAAGCTCTAGGTGAAGATAACATCATGCACAATGATTCTACACTATTTAAAAATGAAGTAGACAATTTTGAGAAATAATACACATTAAAAGGAGAATAAATTTTTGAAATAAATACTATGAAGTGTAATATGCAACAGGTTAAGAGTGTTATTTGTCAAGAAATAGCTACATGGGATGCATTTGAAAAAAAAATTAAGGGATTAATCCTTGAAATCCTTCAAGGTGAAACCAAAAAAGAGACAAAAGTGATTGTATGAGGATATAAAATAAGTGAATTTTAGGGGAATTTTTACCCTAAATTTTGGAAACTAAAGAATGGTGCACAAGGTGTGGGTAAATGCACATGATGGATGATGCACAATGCACACCATAAAATAATCACACTTTTGGAGGAAGAGTGCTAGGTTGGAAAGAAAAACATATATTTATCACAAGGAAGCTACATCCTACAAGTGTCAATCAAAAAATAAGATACCACGTAGATGGGCTAATATTGCACTTGAGAGGAAACATATTATGATAATATGCATAGTCATTTAACAACCTGATGGTATATTTAGGAATATGTGTACACAAGTTGGATAGTTATAAATCAAGTTAGTGCTAGTTAACATGGGTCAAGGGGGTTAGGGAAGACTATAAATAAGATCATAAATATCTCATTGAGATATATTGGAAAGTCACATGATTGAGATCTAGTCTTGGTTTGATTACACATTATGTAGATGGAACATAAATTAGAGAGAAAGATTAAGGTTTGTATGAATACACATCTTTGTAAATCTTGTGTGCTATTAGTGAACACATTGTAATCTCAAACATATAATATAATTTTTTTAATGATGATATTGTACAATGGTGACATAAAATGTATGTAAATATTACCATTGAATATTAAGGAATGCTAATTGTAATGGGTGTGTTGTGTGTTTAGATGTTTCCTAGGGCTTGAGTTATGTTTATTTGTTCATGGTTTTTATCTTCATAATTAGTTATATATAAATGGGGTTCTTTTTGATATATTTTTATGCCTTAGGTGATCACATATGCGATATTCTGATGTCGTAAGGTTGATTTTTCTCTCTATCCTTTGTGTATAACCTAGCCTATATAGGTGGTTTATTTTTTTTGGGAAACTAGGGTCTAGTTATTAAATAATAAAGAGTCTAGAATAAGAGGTAAAATCAAATAAAATATATTAAAATATAGTTTTTGAAAAATTTAATCAAATTAATTACATAGGGAGAGAAATAAACTTATTTGGAAAGATAGGCTGAGATGAATAATCCATGACTTGAAAACTGTTACACAGGATTGGGAAGATGTCTAGAACCTAAATCTAGTCTTTGTTTTATGTGGTAGTATTATAAATGTCTAAATGACACCCTAGGGATTAGCACTATAGTTATTTTCTACCTCTATTGTCTTAAGGTCTAAGCTTTCTAGGTTCTATCCACTATCTCTATATGAGCCTGTATATGAAATTTTAGGGTCTAAATGTCAAAAAATCTTACTATAGGTCTATTTCAATCTCAAAACCCTAGATAAATCTACATGTTAGGAATAAGTCATTAAAATTAATTAATTATTCAATAATATGTAACACAAAAATTATTATTAAAAATCATAGTAGTACAGACATATGGAAGAAATTTTTAGATCTAAGCATAAATACACACATACCACCGATATAATGTGGTTCACCCATTGTGGGATACTTCCACCAAGAGGATCTAAATAATATTATAAATAAGATTAAAAACAACTCTAAACAAGAAACTTCTCATAGAGATAATTTTTTCCACCCCAAATTCACACCAAAATTCCCAAGATGCAAAGTTATACCTCAAAACTGATCACACAGACCGTAGAAAGAATGCATAGCTCAAAACTCAATGCAAAACACAATGAATAATTTTTTACCCCTCTCCCTTATTTATAATTTTCAAAATCTCTTGAAAAATGTGCCATAACCATAAGGATAACCATATCCCCACAAAATAAGGCACAAAATAAGGGAGGTTTCAACCACATAATCCCCCGATTCTCTTAACACATTTGAATCATACCCACTTCCCAAAAATGTGCCATAAAAATGGAAATTGGTTAAAATTCATCCCACCATTGTAAAAGGTAAATATTTCATGTTAAAATTATCCTGGTAATTTTATT
The DNA here is from genome assembly GCA_037957365.1 of Torreya grandis. NCBI lineage: Eukaryota > Viridiplantae > Streptophyta > Pinopsida > Cupressales > Taxaceae > Torreya > Torreya grandis. The sequence continues at coordinate 711,990 of JARHVA010000014.1, forward strand.
TTTACCTTAGGGGTGTTAAAATGAACTCCACATTTAACAATCTCCCACTTGGAGTTAGTTTTCCCCTTGAACAAAATTTAACACTCCTCCATGATCTTCATGAAGACCAACCAAAGTTGAACATAACCTCAACTTCTCTAATGTGACTAACTTATTCATCATATCCATTTTATTTTGGCTCATATGTATCTTCTCTAGCTTCACCATGTTTTCCTCCAAAGCTATCCTGATGAAATGATATCGCAACTATATGTGCTTTGTCCTCAAGTGGAAATCAGAGTTCTTGGCTACATGTATATCATTTTAACTATCACTATGTAGTCCCCCAACTTCCTACTTATGCCCTAACTCATTAAGTAACTATTGTAACCAAATCATCTCCTTGCTAGCCTATATAGCAGCAACATACTCAACCTTTGTGGTTGATAAAGCCATAACCTTCTATATTCGATAAATCCAACTAACCATTGTATCCCTAATAGTAAATACATAACCTATCATACTCCTCATACTATCAACATCCCTAGCCATATCCAATTCCACATAACCATGAAAAGTGGTGTTTGATCTACCAAAACATAATGTTGTACCTATAGTTCATCACAAATATCAAAGAATCCATTTCATTACTTGTTAGTGTTCATAACCTGGATTACTCGTGTACCTACTTACTACTCCCACTACATGGGCAATATCTAGACTAGTACATACCATAGCATACATCAGGCTACCAATCATTGATGAGTAAGGTACCTTGGACATATTTATCTTTTCTTCTTTTATTTTGGGACATTGATCCTTTGATAATTTGAAATGGCTTGCTAAAGGAGTCCCAACTAGCTTAGCATCCTGCATACTAAACCTCTCCAAAAATTTCTTCTCATATTCTTCCTGGGATAAGATCATCTTCTTCTCCTTCCTATCTTGAGTTATCCTCATACCAAGTATTTGATTTGTTGCACCCAAATCCTTCATAGAAAAGGAATCACCAAGTTGCTTCTTGAGTGCTTGAATCTATTGCATGTTCTTTCCTGCAACTAACATATCATCTACATAAAATCATTGGATAATATAATTACCATCCTCAAATCTATTGACATACATACAATGGTTAGAATGACACCTAGAGTAACCTTATTCCAACATAAAATGATCAAACTTTCTATACCATTGTCATGGAGATTGTTTAAGGCCATACAAGCTCTTTTTTAGTTTGCACACCAATTTCTCTTTTCCTTCAACCTCATAACCCTGTGGTTGTTCCATATATAATTCCTCCTCAAAATCACCATGAAGTAATGTAGTCTTCACATTTAATGTTCTAAATGTAAATCCTTTACTATAACTATACCAAGCATAGTTCTAATAGAAGTCATTTTAACAACAAAAGAAAAAATCTCATCAAAATCAATACCTTTCCTCTATACAAACCTCTTAACCACTAACCAAGCCTTGTACCTTTTCCTTCCTCCATCTTCTTATTTGATTTTATATACCCACTTATTCTACAATGCTCTCTTGACCATGGGTGTCTTCACCAAATCCCACATTTGGTTCTCCATGAGAGAACTATGTTCTTCTTCCATGGCTTGTTCCCACTTCTTACTAGCATTCACCTGCATTGCTTCCTCAAAAGATTCTAGTTTTCCACTATCAATAAGTAACAAATAACTCAAAGATGGGGAAAAAAATTTAGGATCTTTTCTTACCCTAAGAGACCTTCTTACTATAAGAGTTTGGGGTTCTTATGTAGGAGGTACCTGAACTATCTCCTTGGACACTTTACCATTCATAATATCATCCAACACTATTTCATCTTTTTGTTCCTATTCCTGCAATTTATCCTTATACATTACTTTTTATTTAAAGACAACATCCCTATACTAGAATATTTTCTTGTCTCTAAGACTCCAAATTTAAAAACCAAAGTCATCCTCACCATAACCAATAAAGGTGCATCTCTCAGACTTAGCCTCTACTTGGTCCTATCCTTCTTAGGAACATGAACCAATGCCTCACATCCAAAGACCTTAAGAAAATAATAATTAACTTTATTACTAGACCAAGCTTCCTTATGTATGCCTCCATCCAAAGGCACTAAAGGTCCTCTGTTAATTAGATATAACATTATGCTAATTATTTCTACCCAAAACATTAGAGGCAACCCTACATGTAACCTCATGATCCTAGCATGATCCATGATTGTCTTGTTAATCCTCTCTGACATTCCATTCTCTTGTGGTATCCCTAAAACCATCCTTTGCCTATGAATTCCATTCAATGAATAATAATCATCAAATGCTTTGCTATAATATTCACCTCCATTATCCAACCTAAGATATTTCAACATGATATCTATTTCATTCTCAACTAAATTTTTCCATCTCTTGAATGTTTCAAACACATAAAATTTCTTCTTAATGTAATAAACCCAAACTTTCCTAGTTACATCATCAATAAATGTAACATAATAATTTGAACCACCAATAAAAGATACATGAGCTAGCCCCTATACATCCAAGTGAACCAACCCCAACTTACTCTCCTTCTTTATAGGTCCAACCCTCAATAACTTAACTTGATTTTGATTTCCATACACACAATCATCACAGAAGTCCAAATCAACCTATTTCAATCCAAGCAACTTATCTTTCAAGATCTCCATGCCCTTCCAGCTCATATGACTGAGCTTGTAGTGCCACCAAGTTACATCTCCATATGTAGCAACTAAATTATAGTGATCAAAACTAATATTCAAATACAAAGTGCCAATTTTCTTACCTCTCAAAACCATAATAGCACCCTTAGTAGCTTTCCTAGAGTTTGTTGAAAACATCATTGAATAGCCCTCATTGTCTAATTGCCCCACTAAAATTAAATTCTACCTTAATTGTGGGACATGTCTGACATATTTTAGTAGCCATGTGTTCCCATTTTGCATCTTCACCTAAACACAACCTTTCCCTACTATACTACATGATTCATCATCACCAAGATAAACATGTCCAAAATTTCCTTGAACATAGTCCATAAAATGATGCCTATGTGGGGTGGCATGAAAAGAAGCCCCTAAATCTAATACCCAAGATTTATAAACAATCCAAGGAAAGAATTAAATCATCTTGACTAAAATTACCTATTGTCATATTTACCTCCTTGGTCTCCTCATGTTTGGTCTTCTTTTCCCAAAGTTCCCAACATTCCTTATTTGTGTGTCTACTTTTCCCATAGTGATAACACACCATCTTAGTTATAGATTTTTATCTTCCCTGACCCTTTGACTTTCCTTGGTTTACTTTATTTCTATCCTTTTGTATCCCTCTAGTATCCACCATCAAAACATTCCTTAAAGATGATTCCCTGGTGCTCCTCCTTCACATTTACTCACTAAGAATCACACCTATAACATCCTCAAACTTTAAACTTCCCTTAGCAGGGATGACATTACTCACAACCATAACCAAGCTATCCTAGCTATCTGGTTGGAGCACAAAATTAATAAATCCTTAAATTCATCTTCAAATTTAATACCAATAGAAGTTAACATACTCACAACCATATTAAAGTCATTCAAATTATCAGCTACAGAACCATTTCCAGACATTTTCATATTAAATAACCTTTTCATCAAAAATATTTTATTAAAGGCAGAGGGTTTTTCATATAACTCCCCTAATTTCTTCATCAGACCAAATGTAGTCCTCTCCTCTGAAATATTGAAGGCAACTAAAGATACAAGGCACAACCGTATGGCTCCCAGTGCTTTCCTATCAAGCAAATTCCAAACTTCTTGATTCATACCTAAAGGTTATCCTATTTTCCCCATCAAAGGGAGATGAAGATCCTTTTGAAACAATTAATCTTCCATCTACATCTTCCATAATCTAAAATTTTACCCATTGAATTTTTCAACTCTAGATCTGCCATAATTCCCACTCAAGTTAATATCTTTCCCTGTAATTCACCACCTTAGCAAAACCACTAAAGATAGATCTAATACTAGTTGTTAGGAATAAGTTATTAGAATTAATTAATTATGTAATAATATACAACACACAAATCATTCCTTATAATCACAACAATAGAGACATATAGAATAAAAACTTAGATCTAAGCAAAAATACACACATAACATTGATATAACGTGGTTCACCCAATGTGGGCTACATCCACCAAGAGGATATCAATAATATTATAAACAAGAGTAAAGACAACTCTAAACAAAAAACCTCTCACAGAGAAAATTTTCTCTAGCTTGAATTCACACCAAAATTCTTGAGATGCAAAACTACACCTCAAAACCGATCACACTAACCGTAAAAAGAATACAGAGCTCAAAACTCAATGTAAAATGCAATAAATAATGTGTTACTCTTATCCCCTATTTATAATTTTCAAAATACCTTGAAAAATGTGTTATAACCATAAGGATAACCATATCCCCACAAAATAAGGCACACAATAAGGGAGGTTTCAACCACATAATCCCCTGATTCTCTCAACACCTTTAAATCATACCCACTTCTAAAAAATGTGCCATAAAAAAGGGAAGTGGTTAAAATTCATCCCACCATTGTAAAAGGTAAATATTTTATGTTAAAATTGTCCCAATAATCTTATTTTTACCTTAGGGGTGTTACAACAAACTCCACATTTAACACTACACACACAAAACATTAAATACATTAAAAACATAAGGGGGAAAAACTAGGTTAAGAGAAGCATGATCGCATAACCTAAAAACCCTGTTGTCCTGATTACTACCTACATTAACCCTCAATCTAAGGTCTCAGATCAAATATAGTTCTTCCTTAGGGAACATGCATAATTAACACACACAGTAGATGCAAGAATGAACTTTTGCCTAGGCCCTTCCTTGATCAAGCATGCAAGTCTATGTGTGATGCATAATGCTAAGTTATACTATTGACTAATTTTTAATTATGTAATGTGACAAAATAGTAAGTGCTAGATATAAAATGCCTTTTGAATTCCTTTATATAGGAGATTTTTTATTTCAAATTTGGGATATTTATTTGCATTAGGCTGACATTGGAAAACTTAAGGATGAAGCTAAGAAACGGGTTGGGACTCATTAAACAAGGGAAACTAACCATTGAAGCTCAAAATGACCTTAGATAAGAGTGATAGAAATGGACACCCTAGGATCCAACATCGTAGTCCAATCCCAGTGCTCCTATCCTCTAGGCTCAGGACTTGGGGGGATGGAATAAGCATGGAAATCTGACCTCGCTGAGGTGGAATGAGGTTTCAAAAATATGTAGATGACTAATAATAAGCAAAAAGGTGACTAAAGCATGAATCAAGACCTAGATGAGTAAAATCAAAGACATGGCTAAATGTGAACAAGGCTCATATTCTCTAATTAGATTTTCTTATAAAAAGACATGATATGTGTGGTTGCTTGACCAATTTAGGGTGTATACAGTAGGGAAAATGAAGACTAAGAAAAAAATATAACATTTTGGTTCTATTTTTAGGACCCTATTTTTAGAGAGTTTTGAGTTTGAGAGATCATGATTATATATGTTTTTATGGTAAAACTAATTTTTTGTTCAAACCCTAGCCATTCTTATTTAATATTTGTGTTTCATAGTGGCTAGGCATGTGGTAGCTAGATTCAAGGTCAAATTAGCACAAAGGAAAGGGGAAATTTAAGACTCCATGGAAAGGGAAGAGAGAGTGAAATTTGTGGAACCCATGAGGAAATGGGGACTAAGTCATCTAAATGTCATGAAAAACTACATAGAATGGAGAGAGCATTGACTAGCTCATGAGAAGAAGATATTTCCTCTAATGAGGAAGAGATAGTGCATAGTGAGGAACCCATAGGAGAAGAGTAAATTTTTATGAATATTATGCATTTAGATGGAGTTTTAGGTTTATGAAAAATTCAAGGGGGTATCAATTCTATGTTATTTCATAGCTAATACCTAATAAAATAATTACATTGTGTAAGGAATATGCATGAGAGAGATAGAGGATAGGTCAACTTAACTTAAAAGAAATGGAAGATGGAAGACTCTATAGAGATGTAAGAAAGAATTAAATTTTTATACCCCATTATGAAGGGGGAACTAATTCATTTAAATTTCATGAGAACCATCATAGTACAAGGTGATCACATGACCCATAGTTTAGATAGGGGTCCATCATCCCCCTCTACCTCCCATAGTTCATATAGGTCATGTAGTGTTGTGTTGTTCCTAAATCTTCATCCACTAGGATTAGAACTAACCATGACACCAACCCCATTTCTATACTACATACTCATTCCCATACTTTATAGGTAGATGGCTAACAATTTATAGTTATAATTAGAGGTTTAATATTACCTTCCTCTAGTTTCAAACTCATCCAAATATCCAAATAGATAGAAGTTTAGATCATATATATAGTTTATGAGAAGCATATATTCATTAAAATGATGAAAAAGTGGTCCTAAGTGAGAAATCCTTAGGAGAAGAGTCATTTTTTAATGAAACTTTTGAATCCATAAAGAATTTTAGGTTTATTCACAAGTTAGGGGGATCTTGGATCTATGTTATCTCATATCCAATACTTGAGTCTGTCATATTTAGTTTTATGAATTTTTAATCTTCAATATATCATAATTTTATAAGACTAAGTGAGGATAAAGTAGTGGAAAAGGAGATTCCATTCACTTAAATGTTGTAAACATAAGAATGTGACTAGGGTGGCTAGTGTGCAAGGTACATTAGTTATAGGGAATGTTTTATTTGGAAGCATTTAACATCTAATGTGTAAGGGAACATGATATAAAATATTGTAGGATTGTAATAACGACCATGGGGAGTGGTACATATGTATTTAATCATATACAACAATTGATGATATTTTACAAAATGTCAATGAAGTTTCCAAAGTATCACAAAACTAAGGATTGAGAGGATCACATTCATAATTGTGAAATAACTTAGGTCATAAAGTGTTTGATATTACCTTAGTGAAAATTAATCAAAATTTAGATGACACTGATAGATTGTGTGCATGGTTGGTCTAGAAAGTTTGATCCAAAATTTACTATTGTGCACTTTGATCAAATCAATACTCTTTTCTTGAGGGAGTTCCATACACTTGATTTTGAGTAGTAAAGCATTTATTATCTAAAATAGATTTAGTAAGGAGATATTTAGAGTGTGCATGTATACAATGAATATTTTAAGATAATGATTTTGAAGTTATCTTATGAGATGCATACATTGCAACATCTGTAGTGGTTTATTGTAGGGTTGCTAGCATTTTGAGGGTATACACCTATGAAATCATTTATTTTTGTATGTGAAACATTGGATGGTGTACTTTATATGGAATATTCAAGGAGTTTTGATACATAATTGAGTCCCTTTTTAGAGGATTAGATATAAAAAATGGCTATGTCAATCCACAACATTACCTATGAATAGTTTGCAAGAGTCATCATGAGGACTTAAATTCACAAATTATGATATTGAATGTCACAAACAAACAATTTAATGTGCAATAAGGTGTAACATTTTACTAATGATTTTTAATTATTTTATGATGGGTATGAAAAAATGAAATTTTCACTTGTCTAAAAGGATGGGAAAGTCAAATTTATGTGGTAAAAAAATCTAACATAGATACTCATGACACAATAAACTTTCATATAATTAATGAGATACATGATGTGTATAAATATGGATTTGACCAAATACAACTAAAACGTTCTACCTTATTAGGGAAGAGGTTATGGAGGGAGGAATTATAGTAGACATGGTGGAAAAAGAGGAGGAAACAATATATAAGTAACTTGTTTTAAATGTTGGGAATCAAATCATTATTTAAGGGAATGCAATTAGTTCTCCACTTATTCTATTATATTCAAGGGTAAAAGTTGGAATATATCTTGAACATTTGACAAAAGATCCTACATAAGAACATGGTCTCAAATGGGACTAAAAAGATCCAAATTTAACACCAAGTTATAATCTATATAGTGAATGAGGGTGTGTAAAAGGGAAACATATGCTTTAAAGTGAACATCACCACAAAGGGATGCATGTACACTTAGGCAATGTAGTTTCCAGTTCCATGAAAATATATTATGTACAATCTAGAAGTAGTATTTTTGGACTACTTAGGTGCACTTGTGGATAAAAGGTTGATGGTTGATGCCAAGGATGTCTTTTAGAGTCTTTAATAAGAGTTGTACCACAATGGAATTAAATACAAGGATAAGAGGAATTCATTAATGAAATAGTAACAATGTTCAGGATACAAAATAAGTCATGGAAACTATGTCCATGCTAAAGAAACAAAGGGTGTTTTTTTGTTATTGATGGACTAGCTAAGGACTAGTACTGGAGATGTGTATAATGAAGTCCATGGAAACATGAAATAATTTCATGGTAATATATATGTGTAGTATGACCCAGAGATAACACTGGATGCTTCTATGAATGAATTGGATCTACGTAATAAATTGATTGACAATGTGTGGAAGTAAACATCTAAATCTATGATGTGAAAAATATGGCATGAAGTCTTAAGTTATCACTCTTAATTAATGTGTTTTTCATGGTGGAAAATTCAAGTATGAGACTACTAGGGTTATTGAGAAATGAAGTGATGACCATCATGGGATTCCACTTAAAATTATAAATTGAGGTGATTCATTTGGAATAATAAGATCATACACTAAATTTATTAGGAGGGTCATGGTTTTATGAAAGTAAGACAAATATGCAATTCAATCAACACTACACAAGTTTTGAAAATAGAGTGGAAAGGGTTGTAATAACCTTATATAGTAAACATAGGCCATCATATGTGGAGAGTGTAGATATTTATTAATATATTAACCTTATATACATTATTTCCATGCAAGGCAAGGAGTATAAGGGATGATGGGGTACTAAATTGGAAAAGTGGTTCATCTATTTCTAATAAAACCAATCATGCATTCATAATATGGGTGTAATCAAAATATCAGGTGACCAAGAGGACACTCTCACATGTAAATTTATGAGGTATAAGATAAATAAGGAATGGATTGTTTAAATGTGGATCTAAAAAGACTAAGATGGGAAAGTTGAAGAAATTAATGAATATAAAGGTTTTGAAGATGACTCAAACACCTTAGATGGTGTTTAGATCAAGAAAGAGGATATTCTGGAAACTAGCCCAATATTATGAGACAATATGTGTAGATTCATATGTCTAAGACTTGGAAACATGTATTTTAAAGGAGGTGGATCAGGTTATAGAATTTATACATATGATGTGTAGTACTCTTTCATGATGGAAGGAAAAACACCAACCTTATTTACTAATATGGTTAGAATGCAAGGAATATTTATGAATGAGGTTTAGGCACACAAAATAATTTTTTTTAATACTAGTGTTATCAAGGAGGTTGATCTTATAGAGGGCTTGAATATATGTGAGGAATAATGAACTAATTATGTAGTTATTATTCAGATAACATTGTAGAAACATACATTATTATTTATATTTAAGTATTCATCACACATATGGCACATAGTAATTTAATAAAAGAGAAAGTGTGTGGATTGGTAGAACTTAAAATATGAATTTAATAATTCCTTCATGTTTAGGTAAAAGGATGATAAGTTAAATGTGTCATTGAAAGTCATGTATATGGAAAGTTTTAGTAATGACGCATGAATAGAGGATAGGTTCAAATAAATGAACCAAGAAGAATACTATGAGAGTTTTTTTTATGTTTGAGGAGGGTTAATACTTGAATTTTTTTGGATAAATAGGCATATTCTTCACACAATACTTGGAAGACGTGTGGGTTTAGAATATAATTAATGAGAAATCCCTCTACAAAGTTATGAGAGAGAGGACCAGATGATAAAGAAAATCATTTGAATGTGGAGTCTACTATTGGTGAAATGGTATTAATAGGTGGGAATATAGATAAAGGAAATTATTACTATAATCCTTTTTGCATGTAAGAATAAAAAGTGGGGACAAAATAAAATCTACAGATGGATACAATTGGGGATTGCTAGATGGTTGTGGAGTTTTTATGCATCATCTAACTCATGAAAGAGTTTTTAGATTTTTTCCCATAAATTACCATGAGATGAAGGAAGTGAATTAATCCTTATGGATTATGGCCATGAACTTACATGTGGTCATGAAACCTATGAAGAAGAGGCCATACAAGATGAACCCAAAGATTCAAAACTAGTGTGATATATCCATTAAAATAAATTATTGGGTGAGTTTTATGGTGATAAACATTAACAAGGATGTAAAAATTAGGTGTGTGTGGATTACCATGTATTTAATGATTTATGTATATAGTATCTATTCCCATCACCTTTTATAGAGGTAATTTAAGGAGTAGCTAATTGTGAATCTTCAATTTCATATATAGATGTATTGGGTATCACTAAGTAAAAATATGAAGTGAAGATAAGTCTAATACCACTTTGTATATAGAGTGCAGGTTGTTCACATATAATATGATGTTTTTGATCAAATAATATGGATGCTAAGTTTTCACACATTTTTTTGAAGCATTTAAGGAATTCATTCAAATGTTATTATAGATGTATCTAGATGACTATACTTCTTATGGATTGGTTAAGGATCACTACGCTAATTTATACCTAATGTTTAAAAGTTGTAGAAAAATTTAAATATCATTGAATATAAATAAGTATGGATTCACAATATCATTTAGAATAATTTAGGGAGATATCATATGTAAATAAGGTGTGTCAAGTGATCTTATGAAGGTAGAGATATACGACAACTAGAAGCATTATGCACTCATATAGATGTGTGTGAATTTTTGGTAAATTAGGTGTATTAAAGGAATTTTAATTTTAATTATGAGATTGTTATATAGTGTCTTGAAAAATTGATTAATAAATATGTTTTTTTTAAGTGGATAGATATATAATAAGAGGAATTTGATATATTAAAGGGTAAAGTTGTTAGTATGGAAATTTTAGAGTTTCCATTTCATATGCATGATGATTCATCTTGAACTAAAGTGGGATTAATACTTTCACAACCTAGTGAAGGTAAGATTGATCATCATATTCCATTTCAAGTAGGAATTTATCTAAGGCTAATAAAATTTATACAATAGTAGATAATGAATCACTTGAAATGTTTTATGCATTATAAAATTTTAGGTAGTATCTTCTTGCTACTCTATTTTTTAATTTTTAATTATCATGAAGAACTTAAATAATTGGTTAAAAAAATAGTGTTGCATGGATGAATTTGTCATTAGATAGTGTTTTCCAATATTTTCAATTTTAGCAGTGGTGAAACCTAGACAACTAAATGTAGGACCATATCATCTATAACACATAAAAATAGGTGAGGTTATGTGGCCTAATAAAGATGACATGATAGATGCATAGCTATATAAAGTGAAAAGAGTGCTTGAATAAATGGTATACATAGACACATTTCTAAATTTAATATTATACCTAAGTGATTGGATGACCAAAAAAATTGGTATCAAGGTTTGGGCTGTATTAGTTAATATGGAAGAGTTATACAAACTATGGAGAGATTAAGTAATGCATGTGTGTGTGTGGAAACATTAACATGTAGATATGATGTGTGTGTTCTATGAAGGCATTTTGACAATTTTTTAGAGAGGCAATTACATGCAAGATCCTTTTGTTTGGGTACTAGTGGCCAACATTTTTCAAAGATACAAAGGATTACACATATAAATTTGAAAAATTACAAATAATAGGTAATACTAATACACATGAAATTATTTTTTTTAAGATCCATTTGATAAATGGCTTATGAATTATGGTGGTCCGAATAATCTTGGTCTATGACATAGCAATGCATGTTATATTATAATAACTAGTGACTAATTACCAAGATGTCATGAGGCTACATCAAAAAAGGATTATACATGAGTAATTATAGTTGTATTTTAGTGGGAAAACATCATAAAAAGATATGGGTTCCCTCTAATATTAAAATTTATATTAGGACTCATTTTATTACTAAGACAATGTGCATATTATTATATGATTTCATGGTTTCACACCCCAAAACAACACCTTACCATACTTAGTAAAATAGTATAATGGAGGATTTTAAAAAGATATTGGAAACTATTCTCACAAAAAATTATGATGTTAGATGTAAGGCTTTGGATAATTGAGTGTCATATGTGTTATGGGATTATAAAACAAGAGTAAAAATCACTAAAATATTATAGATTTTTCCAACTATTCTATGTGAGAGAGGCCATGCTACCAATAGAGTTCTTGATTCATGTTTAACCCTAAAATGAATCTAGATTATATTTATCTAAGGCTAAATGGGTATAGATAGCTTAGGGAACAAGGATGATAAACAATATCTATATTAAGTCAATTAAATTCTAAAATTATATATAACATATGTTGACTTCATTAAACTAAGATAAATTAAAAATAGTAAGTATAACTATGCTAGATATTAAAATGACAAATAAGTAATGTAATTAGTTGGTTCTAATGTTGATGAAATTTTGTATCTATAATAGGAATGAAGTAGATTGGAAGATGATTTTTAAAATAGTCATCAAGTTTTGAATTAAATGCCTCTAGCTCCTTAGATACTAGTGTCATCCTCGGATGGTTGTGTTGATGTTATTGTCTAAACCTAACATATTTGGCCTATACAAAATAACTATTAGGAAAGGATGCAACCACTTATATTCTTTTGGGTTTGTCTTCAACTTCACTCTGGTACATTTAGATCTGGTTTATGGATTATCTTCATGAACTTTCAAACCCCTAATTATTCATCTTCATAATGACCTTGGGGGAAAATGGGTTAGTGGGCACTTGATTTGAGATAACCCTAAGACCCCTCTTTCAATGAGCATTGCCTGTATAGCCAATACTCTTAAGAGGGCCTCAAGCTAATATAGTTCTCCCTTACATGTTATATTGTGTATGAATTATGTATTATGTGCAAAGCATGTATAATAGTGACCTAGCTTGTAACTTAGAAAATATAACTCTTGGGCTAATCCTTCAATGATTCAAGCCTGTGTATTTGATTTCCCCATCACTAAGATGAAAATATGAAAGCTTTGCTTTATTGAGTGTTTTATCAAATGATTTTGATAGGTAGCCTTGGTAAGTACTAGGTTTTATAGGTTAAAAATGGATGAGGGTTGATATTGTATTTATATCAATCCATTTGGAGATGTAACTCACATTAAAGCACTCAAGCCACCCATTAAGATACATTTCATTTGAAAATTCGATAAATTTAGGGCACTAGACACTTGTGTTAGAGTAGGACACCTGTGTCAATGTAGGTGTCTATTCATGATGTTAATGTGTAAGTATAGACTTAAAACTTGTAAATGTGGAAGATATGTATGATTTAAGCATTCTAAGAAATATAGTAGGTTTAGGTCATCAACATAAGACTAGTCAAACCAATAGATAGGCCAAAGGACATAAGATAAGGTGGATGTGAGACTTATGAAAGTGGCAAAGGTTCAAAACTAAGAGTAATATCCAAGGTCTAAGATTTTCCAAGTGTACAAGATTGAGGTGTTATATAATCCATAAATATCATCTACATTTCCCCCCGCCTTTAATCTAGTAATGAAATTACTAGTTTAAAAGAGAATACATATGTACCTGGTTGTGTATAACATGCCTTGCCTTTGTGTGAGTCTAACTTGAGTGTTTTTTTGGTGACTTACGTACAACAAAGATCATTTTAAATTACATAATCAGTGCATGTAATTTGGCATTTAAAGTATTTAAAATTATTTAAATTAAAAGAGCAAGGTTTAGGAGTACATCTATATCCACCTTACCTATTGGTAAGCTAATTTGAAATATGTATCATTGTAAGTCTCTATAACTAAGATTAAAATAAATATGTATAACTTTGGGAAGTACATATATCTAAAGAGATAAATAGAGATAGAGATATTGTAAGGTACATGCCCCCAACCTTGGATAAAAGGTGAATTTCCACCTGATAGTTGAGATTAGCTCAACTGTGTAACCCACTCATACTTATAACCTGGTGAGCATAAGTGTAAAAATTCAAATCATATTATAAAATTGGTAAGGTTGTATGATATAATCAATTCCAACCTAAAAACTTGGCAAGATTGAGTGATTTAATCACCTCAACCATACCAAAAGTGAACCAACTATTGTAGTATATTGGGTTAATATAGTCCATAAAAGTACATCGTAGTGGGTGATAACAATACCTGAGAGTGTTTTTAAATATGAAAATGATTTTGATTTTATAATATTAGGTACACATTGCACAACATATTCACCTTAGATATCTCTCATGCTAAAATTATGTATAATAATGGTACCAACGTATGTAATTTTTCCACAACTATGAATCTAAATTATATAACTTTGTGCTTTAAAAAATTCAAAAAATATGTAAGTGTCGATAACATTCTTATAAAACATTCCCCCACTATATATGGAGAAATCTAAAAACTAAAATAAGTACCAATGTGGAGGACATATTTCCAAAACATGCCCCCACTGAATCTAGGTGTGTTGAATACTGAACAAGTGTCGAGAACATGCTTCTAAAGTGTACCCCCAATGAATCTAAAAATTGTGAATTTTTGAAATCCATGCATATATGACATTCTCTCAATAAATCTAAAAACTAATATAAGTTCCAAATGTTGAATAAGTGTGCATAACATGCTTCCAAAGCATGCCCCCACTAAATCTAAAACTATGCCAAATGTGATAACATGCCTCTATGACATGCCCCCCCTTGAGGTGAAAGAAGAATAGAAATTTTTAGTTAACTCACCACAAATGGATAAGACATATGTATAATATATAAATGGAACCATGGAACATATAAAAATAACATATCTAGGTAGATATATCATTAAAGTGCATAGAACAATGTGATCACATGAATGCCTAAGATGCATGATAAAGGTCATGACAATTTCTAGATAGTAATAGTACAAGATCAACAATAAAATCAAGTACACACATAAGATTACTTAAAATAAAGTCAAAAGGCAATTATCCATTGAGACAAAAAATAATTTGCATGTTCAAATATTGCACAATCAAAGGGACATGACTTAAGAAAATGTCCACAAAATCAAGGATGACATATTTAAATGTTCATATAACCAAAAATGACAGATTAAAATGTCAAAAAAAGCATACATAGGCATCAGGGAAAAAACTAAGGGAGCATATTCAAATTCTCAAACAAGTAAGACAATATCATTGCAAAGCACTCAAGGAAGTGCATAAAGGAAATCATAAGCAATCAACATAAACATATCATAGAATCCTAGTTAGCAAAAGACATCAAGTGCATAGCATACAAGTACCCTATGAAAGATATAATCATGGATAAAGGCATGTGTAATTACATATATGAGATAAAAACATGATATTATAAAGTGAATATAGAATGATATAACTTGAAAGTATCATGATCATATAGGTGGATGCCCCCAATATCCATATGACATGAGTAAATGGAAATCCCAACATCCAAAATAGGAATAGATCATGTATATATGTATGTCTATAGAATACTTAAGTAGAAGTATGACACACATGTGTATGTAGAAGTAACTAATATGCCATCCATAAACATGGAACTAACACATAGATGTTAAGGAGCTGATGGGGTATGTAGATGCCCAAAGTGTTTTTGAATTTTTGAATGTTTTATATTTTTTTTTGTATTTTTAGAACATGTGAAGAGGAAATATCATCCTATAATCCCATCCAAAGAATGGTCATATGTATTTCCCCACTTAGAACCTAGTGCAAGGAATTTGTGGTACTATGAAGGAGAATGTGTAGGTGAAATATATGTCATTGTAGTGTCTATGATGCTCTGTTTATGTATAATAAGACTCTAAGATCATGAAGTAGTAATATAAGGAATAGGGGTTCATGGAACCCATTTATTTGTGCTTTGTGGTTTTTTTGGAATAACAATAGTAAAAACATGTTTAGGTATTATAGATGTCTAAATATGGTGTGTAGTATAAAATATTTCAATATAATTGTTGATGCAATGGATTGCACTCGGGGTAAGGAGGTTGAGCTCCTGCCTTCCACACGTAACAATGGAAACTCCCCTCTCACCTGTGAGACCGATGAAGCTAGAAGGGAGAGTCTCTAGGTAAGGGCTAGCTCCCTTTGATGCATCATATTCATTCCAGCAAGTGCTAACATATATATATATATATATAAAATGGGGGGGATGAAAAGGGAGAAAGATTATAGGAAAACAAATCTACTCTAAGGAGGTGATGCACCAAAAATAAAATGACCTTCTCACATTCACACTTAAAATCAGACAAATACATACATACACTTCACACTTGGCAGAAGGACCAGGCTGCAAGAAACTCGGTAAGGAGGCTTTAATGGAAAATATAGAAAATAGAGATTCACCAAAGGTGCTGTGAAATGCACACTACAAGTAATTTCTTCTATTTTTGCACTTCCAAATATAGCTCTCCTTTTCAGCTACAGAAATGGCACCTTGTAGACAATAGATATGTTGGTTTTGGACCTATGAAAGCATCAAGAAACAATGACTAAACACAAACTAACACTCAAGACATACACAGAAATATCTATCCAAGATAGAGGTAAAAAATGTGTTTATTGATTCAGGTGAAATTTTTCCAGGGCTACACCTTACAAATGTGGAAGATAATTACAAAAATGACAAGTCTCCAATATATAGAAGAAGAAAGGAGGCCTTTTGGTGCCCTTTTTACAAGTGACCCATTTGCATCCTTCTCATTGGGAAGAACAAGCTGCTCAAAACATCAATGAGCTGCACCCTTTGTCTATTTGTAAGGCCACTTCTTCAAGGTGATTACATGGTTTGTCTACTCATTAATGTGAAATGAAGAAAATTGATTGCACTGCTAGCTATTTGCACCTCCTAATGGTCAATTCATAGGCACTGTATCATCTACCAAAATAACTTCTAGAATCGGCACTGCCCTTTGCCACTTGGACTATCTACCTACTCTTACACTTGGCACTTTTGTATTTTCCCTATCTTGTCTCTTTTGGCTCTTTCGGCCCTTGGGGGTTATCTCTAGGTGGATCACTACATTCCTTGGGCCTTTTCCATGCTTGACAATTGGGCATTTAAAAACCAATAGCCCTTTGATGGTTTAAATTTGATGTCCACGCACCCGTCATTATTTAAAAAACAACAGCTATTTCACCTTCTTAAATTTGATGGCTTTTAGGATGTCACCATCTTTGGAAATTTCCTTTAGGCTTTTCTACTTTTGATCCTCCATGTTGAACTCGAGGCATTGAACCAAGTGATTGAACCTTGGCCTTGAACTTTGCCGATTGAACTCTACATTGAACTTAGCTAATTGAACCAAAGCTGAAGAACTTGAAGATTGAACCAAGCACCTACAGAGTCCGTAAAAACTCTTGGAATTGTGCAAAATCAAAAATGAATTGGCCTTTAATAGTAGGGGAAGAAGGGGACCAATTTTTTTGCCCTGTTGGGCAAAATGGTCAATGGATTGACACCTCCCAAGGGAAGCATGCCTGATATGCTTAAAAGCTAGTTGCCTTAAAATTCCATTAGGCATAGAGTCAGATGCAGTTGAAAAAAGTTAAAAATAGCCCTAAAAGATCCAAGAATCAAACACAGAGCCTTTTACCCCACATGCAAAGGGAAACACACAAGGCTAAAAACACTACCTGTGCAACTGCACTTAGGGAAAGCAAGAAAAGAAACTAAAAGCAAACTAGTATATATAGCTAACCAAGAAAATTTTCCTCCCTCCTGGATCAAAGGGAAAATTTCTTAAGTCCCCTTCCTGGAAAGAAGACTTATGGTGGCAGGCAAGTAGCTGAATAAAAAAGAGAGTTGGTGACCTGTTCCCCTTGCCTATCACCTGAGTTGGCTAGTCTATGAGTGAATCAGATTCAAACATGCCTCCAACATACATGTATTATTCTTGTCCTTGGAGGATTGTTGAGTGTTGGTCCTTCATATTGGTGCTCTTCACCAAGAAATCAATGGTTGTTGGCTTATCACCATAAGCCCTTTGATATGCACATTCACCTTGCAATGCATCATGGTCTGACTTGTTTCCTTCTGCCTTGTTGCAGGCTCTATCAGACTCATCCTATGCTTCCTCTTGGCTTTATTGAAGAAGGGTGACTGTGGTGATGTCTGAAATGGACTCACAACATGATTGTTCATCCCATAGAACATCACCTCTTTGTTCAAAACTTTCTTCTTTAAGGCATTCCTCCAGGAAGATAGACCTCTCCTTTTCCTCCTCAAAGATCAGGGTCTCTAGATTTTCAAAGATATTTTCCTGATCTTCCTCTAACTCAGGCTCCTTAACGTAGTCATCCTCATCATCAAAACAGCAAGGAAGTTCATTAAACAAGGGGGAAGAGAGCTCACCATGATTTTGTTCCTCCTTGTATTACTGGAACATCTGCATATATGCAAGACCTGCATCTTCTCCTTTGTTGATGGTGTTTTCACAAGAAGCATCAATGATGATTCCACCTTCCTTGTCACTCATGACAGCCCCTTGAAAAACTACAAATTGGTTCTTCTACTCCTCACTTGCCTCTTTCAAAACAAGTTCCTCCTTGAGAAGGGGTGAAGTGGGAAAACCATGTGGAAGAGGAGGCAGTCCTTGAGCTAAAATCAAATGATTCTCCTCTTTCCACTTGGTCAACACTTCATCTATATCAGGTTTGGCTTGATAACTCTCTTGCCAGTGTGTAGGTGGGGTGTGTTCAGACATGGAATGTGTCGTTGGGTCTGAACCATCCATCACACACTGGTTGAGGAATCTCTCTTTGGATTCCAACTCTACAATTCTCCTGGCTAGATCTTCTTGAAAGAGCTTTTTCCTGGAGGTTGCCAGCATTATCACGAGCAAGGGTAGCTTTAGCTTCTTCAAGGTTTTGAGAAAAACCTTACTTCTCCTCCTTCCTACCCCATGATTCTACTATTTTTCCCAGTTCAGGATCTCAAAATTGGAATTTTGCTCCTATGAACAGGTAGCAACTTTGTTTTCTCCAAGGTCTTGGGGCTCCTCCATGAGGTCTGAAACTTCTATCTCTATTTCATGGAGTAAACTCATCCTAGCCTCTAAATCTTCAATTTTCTTGGCTAGATTGTCTTGAAAGAGTCTTTCTTAGAGGTCACCAGCATCATCCTCTTCAAAGCTCTGGGCTGGTTCCTGGCATTCCTTCCTTCAACTCAAAATCTGCATATCATGCTAAAAAACTTGGGGAGGTTGAGGAATTCAAGGAAGAGACTATTGATGCACTGGAAGAGTCTCTAGAAGAGGGACGTGCTCGCTGGTGGTATTCCCCCCAATGGAAGATTCATGATCTAAGGAGTTTAGAAGGTTCATCTCCACGGGAGGTTGTTTTAATGCCCTCTGGTGTTAGAAATCTAGGCGCATGAAATTGAGAGCAAATGTGTCAGATGAGTTGGAGTGGGCGAGTGCTATCTGATAGAAAGGATTTGGCTCAAAAGAGGGGGCCTTCTTCAAAATAGGAAGGGGCACATAATGCTGACTGCCTTGAATAAATGGATTTCTCCATTTTGCTACCTCCTCCTCCATGGACTATAAGGCCTGTGCTTGCCTAAAAAAACACTCCTCTTTATACATCAGCTCCTGTTGATACTCATACTGCTCTTTCAGTCTATTAATCTCCATCATCTACTTCTCAAAATCTAGGGCTACTTCCCTTATTGTTGCAGGGAAACTAGGAGATCTGCTTGAGGGGATTGTATAAATATCTAGAGCCTGATCATAGTCATATGAAGGAATACAAGGTCCATGATTCTATGCAAAAGAATTATACATATAAAATTAAGATTTCTGATGGCACTAGGCTACTTAACCAATAGATTCAACCTAGAGTCACCATTGGTGTTTGATGCAAAGCCTTCAAAGGCTGGTTGGTTAAAGAACACACCAAAAATTCTTCAACTCTTTGGACACAACTTGTCTTAGTTGGTCCCATCAGGCATGCCAAAAACTATTGACGCAGTGGATTGCACCTGGGGCAAGGAGGTCGAGCTCTTGCCTTCCACACGCAACAATGAAAACTCCCCTCTCACCTGTGGGACTGACAAAGCTGGAGGGGAGAGTCTCTAGGTAAGGGCTAGCTCCCTTTGATGCATCATATTCATTCCGGCAAGTGCTAACATATATATATATATATATATATATATATATATATATATATATATATATATATATATATATATATATATATATATATATATATATATATATAATGGGCGGGGGGATGAAAAGGGAAAACGATTGTAGGAAAACCAATCTACTCTAAGGAGGTGATGCACCAAAAATAAAATAACCTTCTCACATTCACACTTAAAATCAAATAAATACATACATTTACTTCACACTTGGCAGAAGGACTAGGCTGCAAGAAACTCGACAAGGAAGCTTTAATGGAAAATATAGAAAATAGAGATTCACCAAAGGTGCTGTGAAACACACACTATAAGTAATTTCTTCTATTTTTGCACTTCCAAATACAGCTCTCCTTGTCAGTTGTAGAAATGGTACCTTATAGACAACAGATATGTTGGTGTTGGACCTGTGAAAGTATCAAGAAACAATGACTAAACACAAACTAACACTCAAGACATACACAGAAATATCTATCCAAAATAGAGGTAAAAAATGTGTTTATTGATTTAGGTGAAATTTTGCTAGGGCTACACCTTACAAATGTGGAAGATAATTACAAAAATGACAAGTCTCCAATATATAGAAGAAGAAAGGAGGCCTTTTGGCACCCTTTTTACAAGTGACACATTTGCATCCTTCTCATTGGGAAGAACAAGCCACTCAAAGCATCAATGAGCTACACCCTTTGTCTGTTTGTAAGGCCACTTCTTCAAGGTGATTACATAGTTTGTCTACTCATTAATGTGAAATGAAGAAAATTAGTTGCACTGCTAGCTGTTTGTGCCTCCTAATGGTCAATTCATAGGCACTATATCATCTACCAAAATAACTTCTTGAATCAGTGTTTCCCTTCACCACTTGGACTATCTACTTGCTCCTACACTTGGCACTTTTGTCTTTTCCCTATCTTGTCTCTTCTGACTCTTTCGGCCCTCGAGGGCTATCTCTGGGCAAATCACTACATTCCTTGGGCCTTTTCCATGCTTGATGCTTGGGCATTTAAAAACCAATGGCCCTTTACTAGTTTAAATTTGACATTCACACACCCATCATTGTTTAAAAAACAATGGCTAGTTCACCTTCTTAAAGTTGACGGCTTATGGGACGTCACTGTCTTTGGTAATTTCCTTCGGGCTTTTCTGCTTTTGATCCTGCACGTTGGACTGGAGGTGTTGAACCAAGTGATTGAACCTTGGCCTTGAACTTTGCCAATTGAACTCTACATTGAACTTAGCTGATTGAACCAAAGCCGAAGAACTTGAAGATTGAACCAAGCACCTGCAGAGTCCGTAGAAACTCCTGGACTTGTGCATAATCAAAAATGAATTGGCCTTAAACAGTAGGGGAAGAAGGGGACTAATTTTTTTGCCCTATTGGGTAAAATGGTCAACACTAATGAAACTTTTGATGTAGTGGTAATTAAGTAATCACCATATGAAATGAAATTTTGATGGAAATAAGAAAGCTTGATTGTAATGATCATGTGATAATGGAAATATTGGTTTTGCTTCCGTCACTAATTTTTAAGTATCTACAAAAATATCTTAGGAATATGTATGTATCTATTTAGGTACCCATATCTATTATTTAGGTATATCCCCTCCACATGTGCCTCTCTATTTAAGACTTGATTAATCAATGGTTCCTTAGTAGGATCAATGGGGGAGCGATTAGTCTTAGAAGAAAATAAACTAGGAGAAGGACTTCTACTAGTGGTCATCTTCTACAAAGGTTGACAGACCATGTGTTCTTCACAAGGAGAAACATGGGATAGATCTACCCTCTCAAATGATACTCTAGGATAAGTATGTGGAATAGGTATAGATATGCCTTTTGTATATACAATAATCCCTGATTGGTTTATTGTGTAAACTTTTACTCAAGAATAAAACAATCATTATCTCGATGTTCGTTAATACCATGATGAGTGCAAGAATTTTTTCCTTTTACCTTTTTAAATTAGTGTGGTGGATAATATGAATAAGGATGAAGTTTTATCATTAATTTATCCAATAATGTGCATAATATATCATGTGGTCTATTGTGGTACTAATCAAATTGAATAGGTTGTCATTTGGTAGATGTATATGGACTAACTATGAGAGAAACTCTATAAGCATGTTCATTTCCTTTATCAACACCTTTGTTGTTTTTTATTTGACATATGATATTGGTTATGTAAAATGTGTTTTAATTGGTTCAAGATATTTTGTAACTTGTTTATTTTCCTTGGAAACATGATTCTTGTCATGCAATATTTCTAGTGAAGAGATAGGCAACCTAGTTTGAGTATTCATTAGAGTGCATGCATATTTGTGTACATCCCAATATAAAGTGTCAAATGAGGCAAAGGGATTAGGAAATTTTATTTCTTAGAGTGGAGAAATAAGACATATGCTGAATATAAATTTTACTTCAAAATATGAGGGTGTATAATTTAAGGAATACAAAGCATCCTTAAAGTGAATAACATAGTCTTCTATAGATTCATTTTATATTTGTGTCAATGATTGAAAATGTTCCAATGGTGAATTAGGTAAGGTATAATGATGAAAATGTGATATAAATAAATATTCATTTTTTTTTTTATAGTTGATAAGGAAACATTTGGAAGGATATAAAACTAATCAAGAGCCCCTTGCGTTAAGTTGTGATGAAAATCCTTTAAGAGCAAGCTTCCATTTTGGGCCCAATGTTCAAAGGAGTGTATATATTATTGTAAATAGATATCAGGATCCCCTTTACCATCAAAGGAGGATAACTTAGTCATAATAATTTTTGAATGTTAAGGATTCTCAAATACATCCTTAGTAATAAGTTACTTTGTTAATATATTCTTATCAAAAATAGCCTCATGAGAAGAAATTTATAGCTTAAGAGTGTTTAATTATTGTTTAAATTCTCCCATGGTAGTCATAATAAATAACATATCATAAGAAGAGGTTTAATATCTTGCTAGTGGCTATAAATTACCATGCACATAGAACATAGGAATAATGGAATCTTTTCCACTATAATAGGAGGATCACCACATGGTTTTACAACATTTAGTAAAGGGGTATCTGTGGTAAAATAGGTGAGTATATAATTTTGGATATCATAAAGGTTGGTAATATTTTAATTATAATCTGATATGGTATTTAAAATATAATGATATTCAATAGGAGTAGACAAAAAAACTTCATTTATATACATTTGGTAATTTGCATTAGACAATGTAAAGGAGGGAAGAAAAGAAACATCTGCTATTTTATTTTCAACCTTATGAGAGGGAAGAATACAACTTTCACTTTTAATTTTACTTTTGTAAGGAGAGAGAGAAGATGCAGTGTTAGTTTTGATTTTATTTGAGTTACATGACTTGATCTTGGAAAATTATACATGAAATATACTTGGGACTTTACTTGTGTCCCCAAACAATGCATGTTTTGTAGTCCTATCCTTATTATTTTCATATGCACACTCATTTTTTCCTTCAATAAATAAAATTGGATACATAGGACATGCATGTTATTCACCACAAATTAAAGGAGGAGAATAAATTTGATTATTTTCTCTTGAATCATGCAAATAAAGCATATAATTTTCAACATGAGTATTACTTGGAGGAGAAGGCACACACTTGATTTCATCAATATTTTTATCATGAGAGATAGAGGAGGAACATTCAAATTTTTGGGCATTTGCATCATTGGAAAGGGAATAAGCACACTCACTTTATGAAGTAATTAAATGATGTATGCATGAAACATTTTGATTTTCAATATTATGAATGCTACCATTTTACATATCTATTATATCATACAACTTTGGTAATTCTAAAAACCCTTCATCATCATAAAATAGAGGAATGGTATAAGTGTCATATCCAAGAGGGATATCATCACACTCATAACCACAAGAATAAATGACATTACCTTGTTCATTTATATTTGCATTTGCGTCATTATTTATTTTATTATCATGGTTGTAGGAAAAAGAGGTTTTATCTTGTTTTTGATGTTCTATAAGATATTCATATGCAATACATTGATAATTAGATGGATTAAATAAGTTATCATAATAATGAAGATTTCATGTATGGATTTCTATTAGTGACTCCATAAAGATTTTAATGTTTAAGAAAAGTATGAAGCACACAACCACTAGGGCCAAAACATTGATGTAATTCATTATTATTAAATTATTCCCATACAATTAGGAGAGATAAAATCAAATCTAAAAATAACATACATAAATTTGAAATGAAATTATTTTGAAGAGTGAGAAAACCCTACATGAAAACTAGGGTTTTGGCTCAATAACAGAGGTCGAGTTCACCAAATGTTTAACCCTAAAATATATCTAAATTGGATTTATTTAGGGTTAAATGGGTAGATATATCCTAGGGCATAAGGATGATAAATTATATCTATAACATTCCAATTAGATGCTAAACTTAGATATAACATATGCTAAATTCATTAAACTAAGATAGGCTAAAAATAGTAAGTACAACTATGCCATTATGGAAATGATAAAGAAGTAATATACTTAGCTGGTTATGATGTTGATGGATATAGAATAGGTAATAAATGGATTATAAGATGATTCTATAATAGTCCTTGGATTCTAAATTTTGTGCCTCTAGATCCTCAAACACTAGTGTCAACCTAGGATAGTTACATTGATGCTACTATTTGAACCTGATACATGTATCCTATATATAATACCTACTAGAAAAGGATGTGACCACTTGGATGCTTATAGGTTTGTCTTCAACTTAACTCTAATGCATTTAGATCTAGGTTATCCCCTGTCACTCATGAAATTACAAAACCCTAGTTCTTCATCTTCATAGTGACCTTGGATAAAATGGGTTAGTGGGAACATGGTGTTAATCTGACCCCAAAGACCCTTTTATTAATGAGAACTACTTATATAGATAATAAATTTAAGATGGCTTCAAACCAATTTAGTTCTCCCCTACATGTTGGTAATATGTGCAAAGTAAGTAAAATAGTGACCTAGCTTGTAACTTGGAAAATATAGCTCTTGGGCTACTCCTTTAATACTTTAGACCTGTATATGTGTTATACCTATGACTTATATGAAACTAATATAAAATAGAGAAGATTTGGTTTATTTAGTGCTTAATTCAATCTTTTTGATAGGTAGCCTTGGTTTGTACTAGGTTTTATAATTTAGGAATGAATGAGGGTTGATCTTGTATTTATATCAATCCCTTTGGAATAGTAACTTGCATTAAATCACTTAGTTTTACCATTAGGATATGTTTCATTTTTAAATTGTATGACTTTAGGGCACTAGACATTATGTCAGAGTAGGACACCTGTGTCGACATATGTGTCTATCTAGAGTGCTAGTGTCTAAGGAGAAAGAAAGTAAGTAAAGACTCAAAACTTGCAGAGGTGGATGTTAAGTAGGTTTTAAGCATTATAGACAAGATAGTAGGTCTAGGTCATCAACATAAGACTGTTCAAACTAAGATATAGGTCAAGGGGAATGTGATAGAGAAGATGTGAGACTTTCAAAAGTGGGAAGGGTCCAAAACTAAGAGGAAAATCCAAGGTATAAAATTTTCCAAATGTACAAAACTGAGGTCCTATATAATCCATAAATATCATCTACAATTACATCATTGAAGATTGCATGCACAAGAGGTTAGAATGACAATGTGTCATTAAAAAAAATATTGGTAGAGTTGAGAAAGCTAAATGAAAAATTATAATTTTATGATGGATCCAAAAGGTATAAAATTCCCCTTCATAAGGTTTGGCATGACAAGCACATAAAAATAAATAGACTATGTGCCAATGCTAAGGTGATTTTTTATACTTTTAGATATGCAAAACACCCAAGGAAGCTCCAAATTAGATGAATGAAACCATGTATCATTAATAAAATTATGGAAAATAATTTATGTCACATGTATGGGTTAGATGGTCAATTTATACAATGACACTTCAATGGTAGTGGGATTAATCTCTACTTTTAATGATTGCACTGAAGGTGGATGTAAAGGCCATTAACCTTGTCAAAATATTACATGAGAATATCTCTTGATTTTAGTAGTTTATTTTCATTACCTTACTTATATAGTTTGTGTAATAAGTGTAGATTAAATACAACATTTTTAAGGGTTCATTTAAATAAAATTAATTTTCACCTTGAGGATGAATTTAAGTAAAAAACAAGACATTTTTGAAACCCAAATTTCATGTCCAAAGGTAGGGTTGGTGATGGGTAGGAACTTTAATTTGTGATTAAATGTGTATCTATATTACACTTTTTACAATAATGGGATAAATTCAACTTGGTGATGTGCCTTAAAGTCAACTTGGAGATGGATTTTGAAGTTGACATAGGGATAAATAAATACGTGTCTAAGTTGAATTTAAGAATCCATCCCCAAGTTGACTTTAACAACCTATCTCCAAGTTGAATTTAATAATCCATCCCCAGGTTAACTTTAATGTTGTATCCCCATGTCAACTTTATGAATACGCCCTCAATTTGAATTTAAAGACTCCTCCCTAGGTCCACTTTAACCCCATCCCCAAGATGACTTAAAATGTGACTTTATTTTTGAAAATAATATTGTAAATGTTTCTTTAGTGAATTAGTATTGTTTAATAATAGTTATAAGTTAATTAATATATTTTAATATTTATTATTAATATTTCAATTATTCAATTAATATAAATCAGTAACACATTCAAATATTTTCAACACATAAATTTTAAGTTAACAC
Organism: Torreya grandis; assembly: GCA_037957365.1. NCBI lineage: Eukaryota > Viridiplantae > Streptophyta > Pinopsida > Cupressales > Taxaceae > Torreya > Torreya grandis. The sequence continues at coordinate 739,007 of JARHVA010000014.1, forward strand.
CTATATACAAAAATGATAATGATAAAATAATAAATTAAATGTGATAATAAAAAATAATATAATAATAAATTAGAACTCATTAAAGTAGAAATATGAAAAATGCATAAATTCTAATCAATAATGACCCCATTTAATAGAATCATAAGTGGCATATACATCGTTCCACCTAAGATCATCACAATCCTCCCAACCACCACCACTTCTAATGACATCTCCCCAACCCCTAGGGTCACTATCCCCTCACATCACCACCCCCACTAAAAGGTTGGGACCCAACCCCACTCTAAAAGTATCCATACTAACACATATAATTTGAAGCGCTTTTTTGTTTTGAATCAAACTCAATTTCATGTTTCTCTTGCATAGAATGCAATAAAATAATTATTAAAAAATAATAAAAAAATCATAAAAAGTATAGATTTTACAACCAATTTGAAAAATGTACCCATGTTGGTTATTTTCCATTTAGTACCATTTTCATTTGAATGGAGAAGAAAATCTAAAAATATGAGTGTGGTCCTTGTTCCAAGGTTGGATCAATTCATCATAATCCTTCTCTTGTATAATATGCATATATCAAATAAAATTCTTATTTAAAAATCAAACTAAAAAATTTATTAATTGAAAATAATTAAAACTATCATATTTAAAAATGGATTTCATGTTCCTCTAAATCCTATGGCACCTGTGGGATTGGTGACAATCTTCCTGTGTTAGCTTCAGGTTTGTGCAACTTGTTTATACTAGCTTATTTCATCAGAATGCTTAAGACCATCCCAATTGTCAATGAGCCCCTTTTAGGACTCATTCCTATAATGAAAGGGCTTGAAAATAGTTGAAAATTAAAATTTTGGTTAATATACAATGTTAAAAATATTAAAATTATATAATTATAAAATATACAACATTTTCAAAAAATTAATTGGTTAGGATAAGAATTTTCAAGCTTTTACACACACACACACACACACACACACACACACACACACACACACACACACACATATATATATATACATATATACATATACATATACATATATATACATATATATATATATATACATACATACATATACATATATATATACATACATACATACATACATACATACATACATATATATATATATATATATATATATATATTTAAGAAAATCACATACAAAACTTACCTCCCATTATTTTCCACTATGTTCACATAAATTCATGTTTGAGATGTTTCTTTAGGTTGTCCCTTTCATTATACAAAAGTATTTCCCCACTATTCTATGAGTTATGTATCATGGAAATACAAGTTAGAATACAAAAAATTAGAATTTAAACATATTAGAATATAAAACATAATCTATTAAAAAAAATTAAATAATTATTTATAATATGTTTTTTATAAAAAAATACTTAATCTCAAACATATTAAAATACAAAACATAATTTATTAAAAAAAATTAAAGAATTATTTATAGTATTTTTTTATTAAAAAAATACTTAATCTCATCCAATACAGTACCAAATGTAATCCTAGTTTATTTGAGTATCCAAATATTTTACTTAAGTGGGAATGTTAATTGTAGTTTAGTAGGGATAATAATAATATAATAAAATCTTCAAAATAATAAATGATAGAAATAATAAAAAAGAATAAAAAACTATGAACAAGATGAAGCCATAAAAGCAAATCTTATTAAAATAATGGCTTGATTTTTCCTTATTCATATACTTACCTATATAGGATTTTTAACTTCCCACTTATCTCTTCGGCTCTTTACTTATTTCTTTGAATTTTTAATGCCTTTTCTTCTTTAATTTGTCTTTACATGATTTTTCTCTTTTTACATAATTGTCAATTTACAATAAATTCTAATTTTCTATACCCATGCTAACACTCACCTAGATTAAAATAGGTGTCTCACCCTGAGACACTTAAATAAAAGGCCCTATTTAATCAAGTGTCTACAATTTTGTTCCATTATAATGTATTTGAGGTAAAATACCTAACTACTCTAATCCCTTGCTCTCTTACTAGTCTCAACCATAATTATCGGACCTCTTCTACTACTACCCTCTACCTCTCATGCTAGGTCTCCATGCTCTTCTACAACTAACTAATTTACTAACTAAATTTCTCAGCCTCTCATTCTATAACTCCTCGATCTTCTTTCTTAACTATCTAAACAACCTATACATACATTTATATATTTTTTTAAATTATAAACCCTTTATTTTATTCATATCTCTTCAAATTTGAACCACCTATTACATACAAAGACTTGTCTTTCTAAAATTTAAATGATTAAGGTAAATTATTTTGGCCCTTTGTTGGCCCTCCAAATCTCAACCACTTTCCCCCTACATCCATTTTTTTTCTTATTTATTTCCTCCTTCATGTCCATTAGCATCCACTTGATGTGAAGTGATATCAATTTGGCCATAAATCTATACCAAGGAATGATTTCACATGACCTTCCAATGTAAAGATGATTCTTATTGTACTAAGGCCCTAAACAAGTGCCAATGTATCCAATTGAATCATCAAAATGAAAATCAATGCCATAAATACTTAAACTATGACCTTCCTTTATTATTAATTCAATTCATGTGTTAACATCCCACAATATCCATTTTTTTCAAAGCTGGTAGTGCCCAAATAAAGCCTAAATGAATAAACTGAAACACCATCAAGATAGTTTAAATGGCATTCATATGTTTTTATAATAGATCCTCTATTATGTCTCATGGACTAAATAATTTGGTAGTTATAGTCCTAGCACTTGTTTTAAAAAAAATTGTATTCAAATAAGTAGTATCCATATATAACCTATCTCTACTCTTTTTTAACAAAACATTGCATTCACAATAAGACCATACACCATTACTCCCACTTGAAAAGGAAGGTGAAATGATTATTTCAGGCAGATAGGCAGTAAACATTATAACTCCATGATGCAATGTTTGACACTTACGTAATCTAAGAGGAAAAAATATAGTATCTTCAATTTATGGGTGACACACATGTTACAACCATGCATCTTCATTTTATATGTCCATCTTGAATTTGAACAAACTGCCCTTGTCCTGATTAGAATCAATCTAAATGTCATCCAAAAGAATCCCCAACATTATAGACTTCAAATGCATAAAAAATGTGTTAATATTTTACTGCTTAAAAATATAAAATATATTAAAATATTAATTTCATATATAATGTTAACTTAAAAATATTAATATACTTAACATATTTTTCCAATGGTACATTCCCATATAAATATATGAATAAACCTATCTATGGTGCCAATACATGACCTAATGTATGTGTCCTTGATCAACCCAATATACCTATGGGCATCCTTTTTAATGAGTGATGATGTCTCTCTAGGAGATGTAAAATGATATTTATGTGGAGAGGGGTCAAGACAATCATCATCCCTCATATCTTGTGCAGCATGAACATAAACATGAGGTAGAGGTATGGGGCATGTAAGGTCAAATGTAAGGGATGATTCAAGAATTTATAAGAGATGTAAAATACCAAGTTTATGATTCATGTCCAAGGGAGGTGTATTCCAATGTAATGATCAGATATTGGGAGACAAATAGTTACACATGGGAGAAGGTGAGGAATGCATGTGTGAGAGATGGGGAAATATACTATCTTGAAACCCCTTAATGCCCCATTAATTTGGAGAGTAGGAGGAGGCTTTTAGTTGGAAAAAGAAATAAGAAGACACCATCAAGTTTTTAGATGCTAAAGGAAGAAAAGATGATGAGCTAGTAAACTTGAAAACCCAAGTTTTTAATTTTTGTTGTAAATTCGTAAAATTTCAAAATTAGGTAAATTTAAATTTAGGATTTAAAATTTGGTTAAATTGATAATTTACTTTAAATTTAACCTAATTTCAAATCCTAAAATTGAATTGATTAAATTTTGAATATTTAATAATAAAAAATAAAATAAAAACCTGGGTTTTCAAATTTACTTTCTCATCATCATTTTCTTCATTTATCATCCACAACTAAAATCATCAAATTTACTATTAGGGGTGAGGAGTTGTACTCATCCTTAGAACCCCTCTCTAAATTATGATCATCATCCTCCTTAATGCTCCACCACTTCATCCTCAAAGTTTTATGGAATCACCATTAATCCTACCCCACCTCAGATGATAATTCCAACCAACTACACTCCCTCATTCACCATTTTTCTTGTTTGGTTTAAATTTCACTAATATTTTCAAACCCCTACCAAAATAATCTCAAAAAACCCCTTTAACTCTCAACCCTCTCAAAGTCCTCTCAAAACTCAATGCTAAATCCTCTAAAATACTTATCAAAATTCCTCTCAAGACCCTCTCAAATCCCCTAAATCCCACCCACCCACAAATCCATCTTCCTCTCATAAAAAATCCCTAAACTTTCAATCAAAATTATGCCCTCTCACACTCACATCTCATGCTCATTTCTGAATCCCATTCTCATATTCATAGTATAATATCATGTTATTTCTCTCCAATGTAACCCTCTTCCTCTTCAAGTATTGCTCACTACTTTCAAGTGAAATAAAATTAAAATATTCCCTCTCCATGTCATATATATATACACTTATATATTGTTACCTATGATGTTAGACTCACTCTAGACTTGGGTTGACCTAATGCTAATTCCTTAGGGATAGGTTTAATTTAACATAACATAGACCCTATATGGATGAGTTTAGGCTAACCTAACATTGCCCTATATTTTTTATAATTACATTAATACATAATTATTTAATTAATACATATATTTGTGATTTTACCAAGAGATATCAATCTCAATGCAATATGCAAATGGGGCCAATCAAACCCAATTTTTTCCAATGGAATAATGTACTATCAATTGGCTCTTAATTATATCCATTTCCATTGAATCATCACATTGTTTGTTCAATGGGGTACACAAACAAGGCAAAGTGAGCCTGAATTGAACCATTGTACTAATCAATCCTATTTGTGTAACCTATTAAACCAATCACCTTATTAGTTTAATGGGGTATAAAAATGGGGCCAATTGAGACCTAATTAACCCAATGTGACAATTTAGGTTCAATTAAATCTCAATCCCATTTTCATACCCCGTTAAACTAATCACCTTATTGGTTCAATAGGGTATGCAAGTGGGGCTAATTAAGCTAGAATCAACCCAATGTGATAATTTAAGAATATTGCAATATCAATTGGACCCATTTACATACTCCATCAAACTAATCACCTTAATGGTTCAACATTGTATGAAAATAAGGCCAATTTATCCTAAACCAACCTAATGAAATAATGTAGGCTTAGTTTGGGATTGATTGGCCCCTTTCTCATACCCCATTAAATTAATCACCTTTCTAGTTCAATGAAATAGGTTAATGATACCAACAGAGCTCAAATTGACCCAATACAATAATGTAGAGTAAATTTAAGCTTAATTGGCCCTATTTTCATATCCCATTAACTAATCACATTATAGTATTAGTTTGGTACAAAAATGTGACCAATTATGTATAAATCAACCTAATGCAATAATGGATGATCATTTGGGCCTGATTGGTACCATTTACATACCCCATTAAACTAATCATTTTATTGATTCAATGCAAGATGTAAATGGGAATAATTATGCCTAAATTAACCTAATGTGATAATGTAAGATCATTTGGGCTCAATGGGGCCCATTTACATACTGCATCAAACTAATCACCTTATCAAGCTAATTGAGCCTGAATTGACCCAAGTATGGTTACAAATATTCCATATTTAATGGGTTTATATTTTTTACTAGATTTTGTGCTCTTTTTCCTTGAATCCAATATTTATTTTTAATGTTTTACATATGAAAATACATGCACAACCATTATTTATGGTGATAATGTATATGCATATTTCTTTATTTTTTAGATATATGCATTTCTTTTTCCCACAATTTTTTTTAGATATATAAGAAGATTTTTTATTAGAGCAACAACTGATTACAACAATACTAGTAATATGGTCATAATTGATCAATACCAATAATACTAACATAATCGATGAATACCAACAATACCACACAATACTACTACAATCGATGAATACCAACAATACCACACAATACTATCACAACTGACAAATACCAAAAAATACCACCACAACTAGTGAATACCATTTAGATGGCCACAATTGAGCTCTAATACATCTTAGATTTGAACTTGGGTGGTGTATGTGACAACCAATTTTCTTTACCAACACACCCCCATCTCATCTATGAAAGGTTTGGATATGGGCATTTTTATAACTAGAATGCCCAAACCAATGATGAATAGTATCCCTAGCCATAGACTATAGAATGCTTCATCACATTAAACATAAGTTTCAATTTTTTCCCAAATTTTTAATGTGTGTGTGTGTGTGTGTGTGTGTAATTTGATTATATGCATGTGTGAATATACATACATATAGGTAAATTTAGAGTAGAAAGAGGGTTGGACAAGTATTGGGTTTTATCTTCACTTGAATAACACAAAATAATATTTATGGCAAGAAAATTAATATTTATTAAATTAATATTTTCTTTATTTAATTAAATAAAATTAATAAAATAATATTTAGTTTATAGTGCCATAGTGATAATATAATATAGTAGTTATCATTTTTAAATCTAATGGAGAGGATCATCAACTAAAATGGGCACATCAAACCAGTTGTAGTGAAAGATTCAAAAAAAAGTTAGGGTAACTTGTAAATTAGGAAAGAAGGACCACCTCCATTTAGGACAAGGTTATTAAGAGCAATGATTGAATTTTCTTATAATGGTAGAATTTGATGAATCTATTCCATGTCTATAGTGAATTTTGTAAACATCAGAGTATTTATTTGAAACATGATTCATCACCAAATTTAATCAAGCATCAAGATTTGTACGAGGAAATTTTGAATTGGGTTAGAAGTGAGATGGTTTAAATTTATTCAACATGTGATACTTCAAAATATGCATCCATGAATGAAATTTGAGTGCACACATATTTGGGTTAAGCATCATTGGGAGATGTTCTAATGACCTTCTCTAATGAGGTTACATATTTTTTAATTTAATATTAGTAGATATATGAGGTTGAAATGGAGATAGGAGTAAAATTATTATTTTTTATATTAATGGGGAAGCTCTCTTTGATGATCGAGTTGATTCAATAGTAAAAAGGTGCATGACCTAATATTTTAGAGCCTTCTTTCTCTATAATTGGGAATGGTATTTTTATTTATTTTTATATCTATGGAAGAGTAAGGATTTTTAATGGTTTCATATGGCATTCCAAAGCATAGATGATTCATCCTATACTAAGGTCCTAGACATGTGCCAATGCATCTAATCAATGCCATAATCTCTTCAACTATGACCCTCTAGTAGTAACATTAAAATAATGTGTTAACATCCCACAATATCCATTTTTTCAAAGCTATTAGTTCCTAAATATATCCCAGATGAATGAAATGAAACATGAGCAAGATAGTCTAAATGCCCTTCATATGTTTTTAGAATAGCTTTTTTGTTATGTCTTGTAGACTTCATAATTTGGTAGCTCCACTCCAAGTGACTTTTATAAATGAAATTTCATCCAAAGAACCTAGTAACTACATGGAACCTATATCTATGCTTTTTAAACAAAACACTTCTAACTTCATAATAGGACCATACACCATTACTCCCACCTAAAAAGGAAGGCAAAATGTTTTCTATAGATAGACAAAGTGGTAGACATTTTAAATCCATGATGCAATATATAACGCTTGCATAATTTATGAGGAATAAATATTATATCTTTAACTGATGGTTAACCCACATGCTACAAACCATGCATCTTCATTTTATATGTCCATATTTAATTTGAATGGACTGCCCTTGTCCCAACTAGAATCAAACTGAATGTCATCCAAAAGAATCCACAAAATAATGGAATTTGACTTCATCTCCAAACTCAGGGGTCTCCTATAGTTTTTTAATATGGTGACACCCTCCCCTAAAGTCCCTCTACAATGGTTTTTCTAGCCTTACATATAATCTTAGAGGATCATTAGACTTACATGAATAATACTCAACTAATTTTTCATCATAATTGTTACATATGTTATAGCATGTAGTTAAATTGTATCTAGGCATGGGACCAAAATAAAGAACCAGATACACTAAGTGAAATAAAACCATGATACCCACACTCTTTTGATAAAAAACCACACCATTATCAATTATAATTTAGTAGGGAGAATAATAAAAAAAACATAAATGATAGAAATACTAAACAATAATAACAAACTATGAACCGGATGAATCCATATAATCAAATCTTATTTAAATGGTGGCTTTATTTTGCCTTCTGCATACACTTGCCTATATATGATTTTTAACTTCCCACTTATCTCTTTGGTTCCTCACTTGTCTCTTGAATTTTTAATGACTTTTCCTCTTTCTTTTATCTTTACACGATTTTTCTATTTTTACATAATTTCCAATTTATAATAAATTATACTTCCCTATACCCATGCTAATAGAGAAGCTATCATAGAACATAACAATATATTTTAATGCCACCTTATTTACTATGGTACTTAATTTGGCCTTACATTCCATGCATAAAAAATGTGTTAATATTTTACTACTTAAAAATATAAAACATATTAAAAGATAAATTTAATTTATAACTTTAACTTAAAAAATAGTAATATACCTATCATATTTTTCCAATGGTATATTCCCATATAAATATATGAATAAACCTATTCGTGGTGCTAATACATGACATCATATATATATCCCTGATCAACCCAATATACCTATGGGTATCCTTTTAAATGTGTGATGATGTCTCTTTAAGAGATGTTAAAGGGTAGTTAAGTGGAGAGGGGTCAAGACAATCATTATCCCTCACATATTTTATAGCATAAACATAAATAAATGGTAGAGGAATGGGCATGTAAGGTCAAATATAGGGGATGGTGCATGAATTTATAAGAGGTGTAAAATAAAAAGTGGAGGAGTTATGTCCAAGGTAGGTGTATTCCATTGTGATGGTCAAATATTAGGAGATGACCAGTTATATGTGGGAGAAGGTGAGGAATGCATGTGGGAGAGATGGGGAAACATACTAGCTGGGAAACCCCCTAATGCCCCATTAATTTGGAGAGGAGGAGGATGCATTAAATTGGAAAAATAAATAAGAAGACACAATCAAGTTTGTAGATGCTTAAGGAAGAAGAAGATGATGAGCTAGTAAATTTGAAAACCCAAGTTTTTAATTTTTGTTATAAATTCTTAAATTTCAAAATTAGTTAAATTTAAATTTAGGATTTAAAATTAGGTTAAATTGAGAATTTAATTTTAAATTTAACCTAATTTCAAATTCTAAACTTGAATTCACTAAATTTTTAATTTTTAAGAGTAAAAAAATAAAATAAAAACTTAGGTTTTCAAATTTACTTTCTCATCATAATCTTCTTCATTTAGCATCTACAATTACAATCATCAAATTTACTATTAGGGGTGTGGAGTTGTACTTCTCTTTATAACCCTTCTACAAATTGTGATCCTACTCCTCCTTAGGGCTCCACCACTTCCTCCTCAAAATTTTATAGAATCACCACTACTCCTACCCCACCTAGGATGAAAATTCCAACCAATTATACCCCCTCCTTTATTCACCATTTTTATTTATTGGTTTAACTTTCCATGAAATTTTCAAACCCTTACCAAAATCATTCTAACAAAACCCTCTCAAATCTCAACCCTCTCAAAACCATCTCATCACTTAATCCTATATACTCTAAAATCTTGCTCAAAATTCCTCACAAGTACCTCTCAGATCACCTAAATCCCTCTCACCCATAAATCCATCTTCTTCTCATAAAAAAATCCCTAAATTTTTAATCAAAATTATGCCCTCTCACACTTAGACTCGAATCTCATGCCCATATTCATAGTATAATCTTGTGTTATTTCTCTCTAATGTATCCATCTTCCTCCACAATTTCACTCCCTAATTTAAAGTGAGATAAAATTAAAATATTTCCTCTCCATGTCAATTATGTGTGTGTGTGTAAAATTCTAAAAATGACTATTACCTATGACGTAGACTCACTCTAGACTTGGGTTGACCCAATGTCAATCCTTTAGGGATATGTTCAAGTTAACATAACATAGACCCTAACATTGCCATATATTTTTTATAATTTAATTAATACATAATTATTTAGCTAGTGTATATATTTGAGATATGCCAAGAGATATCAATCTCAATGCAGTATGTAAATGGGACCATTCGAGCCCAAATTTTCTAATGCAATAATGTATAGTCAATTGGGGCTTAATTGGACCCATTTTATAACCCAATTGAACCATAACTTTATTTATTCAATAAGGTATGCAAATGAGGCAAAGTGAGCCTAAATCAAACCAATTTAATAATATAGGGTCAATTCAGGCTTAATCAATCATATTTGTGTGACCGATTGAACCACTCACCTTATTGGTTTAATTTGGTATAAAATGGGACCAATTAAAACCTAATTGACCTAATACAATAATGTTGGTCAATTCAATCTCAATTGACCCTATTTTCATACCCCATTGAACCAATCACCTTATTGGTTCAATAGGGTATGCAAATGGGGATAACTAAGCTTGAATAAACCCAATGTGATAATGTAGGATTATTTCAAGATCAATTGTCCCCATTTACATATTCCATCGAACTAATCACCTTAATGGTTCATAATTTTATACAAATAGGGCCAATATATCCCGAATCAACCTAATGAAATAATGTAGGGTTAGTTTGGTCTTGATTGGCCCCTTTTGCATACCCTATTGAACAAATCACCTTACTAGTTCAATGAAATATGTTATTGATGCAAATAGAGCTAAAATTGACCCAATGCAATAATGTAGAGTAAATTTAAGCTTAATTGGCCCTATTTGCATAGCTTATTGACTAATCACATTATAGCATCAACGTGATAAAAAATGTGGCCAATCAGGTATGAATTAACCTAATGAAATAATTGAGGATCATTTTGGGCTTGATTGGCACCATTTGCATACCCCATTAAATTAGTCACTTTATTGATTCAATTTAATATGTAAATGGGGCCAATCAAGCATAAATAAACTTGATGTGATAATGTAAGGTCAATTCAAGTTCAATGGGGCTCATTTGCATACTACATCAAACCAATTACCTTGTCAAGCTAATTGAGCTTGAGTTGACCCAAGTGTTATTATAAATATTCCATATTTAATGGGTTTATATTGTTTTCTAAAATTTTTGCTCTTTTTTCCTTTAATTCAGTATTTAATTTTAATGTTTTACATATGAAAATACATGTACATTTATTGAATATGGTGATAATGTATATGCACATTTTTTTATTTTTTAGGTATATGCATTTCTTTTCCCCACAATTTTTAATGTGTGTGTGTGTGTGTGTGTGTGTGTGTGTGTGTGTGTGTGTGTGTGTGTGTGTGTGTGTGTGTGTGCGTGCGCGCGCGCGTGCGCGTGTGCACATACATACATACATATGAACATTTATTTTAATATTATAATTATATTTATGATTAAAATACACCCCAAAAAGAATCATAATATTTGATCAAACATTTACTCTTAAAATACCCTAAGTATTTTTGGAGTTTAGTGTAAAGCTTACATGAAATTAGGCCTTCATCATTTGAAAAAAAATCATTTCCATTTTCCCCATTTTGTAAATCGATAATTTTTTTACATATCATTTCAAAGAACCCCATTTTTAAAATCAATCAATATTTAATATGTGATCTCAAACAACCCCAATTTCTACATATAATCTCAATGGATTAGAACTTTAAAACAACTAATGTAATCAAAAGTTTATGATTCTTTGTTCATACCATTTTCAATATCATATAATGTTTTATGTGACACATTTACATTATTTTTAATCAATATTTGAATATACCTAACTTTACTTTATACCATTTCACCAATTTTATCATCATCCCCTATTTTTTAGAACAATTCTAGTGAAAATTATTCCTCATTGGTAAGATCTTAAGGAACATCTTCAATAACATATTTGGGAACATATTTAAGAACACATTCAGAAACTTATTTATCCTCATATTCTTAAGAATGTATTCTTTGGGAACATATATATCCTTAAATTATTTTACTTATTTTATGTCTTTCCTCGATCTTTCTTGGAAGAAGTGTCTTGAATTTGGCTCAAGATGTACTATAAATTTCTAGCTTGGCATCTTAGAATATGGATAGAAGAAAACATGTGCTAGATAAAAAAAATGGGGAAATGTTATCCATTGAAATAGAATTTTTAAGTAGGATAAACATAAACAATTTACTTGATCATAATGTTGTGGTAGCATATAAGGCTTGTTACACTCCAACAACTCTATAGATACAAGTTTTAACATAGGTTATAATATATAACTAGTATACATCCTCACCTTTTAGGATTGTGTGTATTTAATCCAAGACATGATTTTTAGGTTGTCATTCTAAAAATATTTCCATTAATGGGTTAACCTAGGATAATATGGCCTTAAAACATTTTTAGGGGTACTCCAAACAAACCCACTTTATCATTTTTCATCTTCTTTCAATTTACTATCCAAGACTCAATTGAAAGTAATGAATATTTAAATAATTAATCTAAACTATCTTTATAAAATTGTGATTGGATACCATAAATATACTAAAAATAGAGGTAAAAGTAGAGTATAAAAAAGGGTTGAACAAGAACCAAGTTTTATCTTCACTTGAATAACATAAAATAGTATTTATGGCAAGAAAATTAATATTTATTAAATTAAATATAAACACAAATTTAGTTTATATTACCAAAGTGATAATTTAATATAGTAATTATCATTTTTGAATTTGATGGAGAGGATCAACGACCAACATGGTCACATTAGACATATAGGTAGTGAAGTAGTGATGACAAATTTAGGGTAAAATTTAAATCATGAAAGAAAGGACACCTCCATTCAAGACAAGGCTGTTGAGAAAAATGATTAGATTTTCTTAGAATGATAGAATTCAATGAATCTGTCACATGTCTATGGTGAATTTTATAAACATTAGATTATGAATTTTAAACCAGACTCATCATTGACTTTAATCAAGTGTTAAGCTTTGTGTGAGGAAACTTTGAATATGGTTGGAGATGAGATGGTTAAAATATATTTGATATGTGATGCCTCAAAAGATGCATCCATTTTTTAAATTAGAGTGCACATATATTTGGATTAAGATTCATTGGGAGATGTTCTAGTGAACTTCTCCAATGAGGTTATGTATTTTTAAATTTAGAATGAGTAGATACATGAGGTTGAAAAGGAGATAGGAGCAAAATCCTCAATTTTAAGACTAATGGGGAAGCACCCTTTTATGATCAAGTTGATTTAATGGTAAAAAGGGGCATGGCCTAATATTTTAGATCCTTCTTTCTCTATAATTGGGAATGGAATTTTTAATTATTTTTGTATTTTTGGAAGAGTGAGACTTCATGTGGAACAAGGTCCCTTGGTTCATTGGGAAACATGATTTATTTTTGGGTGATTGGTTCCTATTTTTTATTCCATCAGTGGCCATCATCTCAAGGGTTCTAGTATGGATTCATCTTTACACATGGTCATGAAAATTATTGGTTTGGTTCAAAAATTTGTGGGGAAAATAGGAAATTTTATTGAATTGGGATCTAAGATAAAATTTCAACCAAATTATTTTCTAGAGTTTGTATCATGAATGGTTTATCAAATCCTTTACACCATTTGATCATAATCTTACAATTGGAGGGTTCATGGACATAATTTATCAATTATTATGGGTTAAAATTTAAATGTTTTAGATTTAATAATTTGGGGCATAAATTAGTGAAATGTATTTTGAAGTGTCCTTCAGGGTTCATCTCTCATTAGATCTTGAAATGTGTTAAAAAAATTGACCACTCCTTTTTAGCTACTAATGTAGGAAATCTAAAAAGTAGTGGCATGGTTCAGCTCTCCCTAGTGATGGGTGAATTTTTTATAAATTATCAATGTTTTATACATCAGAGCCGAACAAAGAGTACACACATAATTATAGATCTTTTTATTTTATACATATGCAAAGGTTACATATTTATAACTTTCACATCTTCTATAATCAAGACATTATTATTGTCATATTAAGATCACTCCAATCTACATACTTTGTATATTAACATATTTTTATAATAATTCTCTAATACAATATTACAATAAACAATAATATAAATAGATATAATGTGAACATTAATAGTATTTTCCTAACATTCCCCCCTTTAGTGTGAACATGGGGAGAACATAAAATCATAATGCAACTGCCTCCTCTACAAGTTCATGATCTAGATGGTTTTATTTTATAGGATAGTTAACAAACTCTAGAATGGTTTTACAAGTGTTTACCAATAACCAAAACATGATGGCTTTACAAGTGTCTAACTAACAACCACAATAATGGTTAACCAATGACCATAAATATCATGATCTTACAATTTTTATCATCTCTCATCACTATCTTACTTCAAGGGAAAATATAAATAAATCATATTCACTTATTACAATTTTAAACAAGAATACTCTATCTATTCTTATTCACACACAACTAAAAAAATAAACACACAATTGAAATAAAATGATACCAAATCATATGGGCCTCATCATTGGTGACTAATGAGAGGCTTGAATGGCCTCCTTCCTCTAATGCCTCTGACCTCCCATCATCACTACTTATTTAGTGGAATAGAATTTTAAACTCATTTGCATGTGTTTTTTTAATAAAAATACCACCCCCCCCCCCCCCCCCCCCCCCCATAATTTGAACATATGACTTACAAATTAGATGTCAGGGTCACCTGAAATTGAATCCATTACAATGAAAGGTATTTTGAATTTGACTCTTTTGACATAAATTGATAAATAATACCAATGACATGTTTTATTTTTGTGGACCAAATAAAATACTCAAAACATTAATATCTTTTGTGACCCAAAATAAAAGAACTTAAAATGACCCTAATTAGAGATATTTGTACCGACTCTAAATGATGGATAACTAAACATCAAATTTAATATAACAAATGGATACTCAAATAAAATACTAAATTATAAATTCTATGCATGACACTAAAAAATTTTAAGATCTCACCAAACATAAACAAATCGATGAAAAGACAATTAAAGCAAACTTTAACTTAACTTTACCTAAGTAATTGACACTTCACTTTAGAAAAGATAGAAAGGGTGAAATCCACATAGAGGTAGGAAGATTATGATCAAATGAGTAATGTAGCATCAAACAAAACTTGGCTAGACCAAATTATTTCAAGAGCTCAATGTCAAGATTCACCTGCCAAATATCATCCTCCCACAACATCTCAGGGACCTCCACATTGTCATGCATGAAATCATGATTGGTAGAAAAATAAATGGCCATCAAATCCTCATTATAGAAATTGAAGTCATTCATGACAAACTCATCTAGTCTAGGTTGGTAGAGAATGGCAGACAATCCAAGTATATCTAAAAGATGACCTTTTCTCTCACTCTATTTTTTTAAAAAAATATATAGCCTTGTATCATGACTAAACATGTGAAAGTACCCAATATAGTAGATTCATGTACATATATTATAGTGGATAGCATGGTTTTTTTTCACCAATATATAGATTGGAATAGAGTTTGATAGAGAAGACACTCACTTGGTGAAATATTTTTGACATATATGGATGATCAAAATATGCCATGGGTCACTTGAAATCCAAATCCATTTTATTTTATATTGATTTTAGATTACCTCAATAAAATCTAATTCAATAAAATCTAGGAATAGATGAGATATAAACACCAACACAAAAAAACACTAGTAATCAAACCTTAATAACTTACGTACATAACTACTCTATAATAAGAACTTTCTACATGTTTTTAAATGCCATTATTTATGGAAATCAAATATTGGAGATGCCCCTCAAAATGTTTAGAATCTCATATGGTGTTTTGATACCAGATTTTAGAAATGATGAGATTTTTATGCAGTAGAGCCAAACAAAGAGTACACACATAATTATAGATCTTCATTATTTTATTCATATGTGAAGGTTACATATTTATAGATTTCACATATCCTTCAAATAGAATGTTATTATAATTCTAGGATCACTCTAATCTATGCACTTCTTATATTAGTGTATTGTTATAATAATTCATTAATATAATATTACAAAAAATAATAGTACAAATAGATAGAATGTGAATACTAATAGTATTTTCCTAATAGACATAGAGTGTAAACAATAAAATATGGGTGAAGATCCTTTGAGTGGGGAAATTTATAAAAAAGCAAAGTGTTTCTTGGGGTTGGTGACTAGTTCAGGATAGGGGCTTCCATTCCTAGGAAGGGGGAAGCTTGGGCTTAAGGGTGGTTAGGATCTAAGGACAAAGGCTATAAATCCGAATAACTCATCCTCTCCACAAGGTATTATTGAAACATGCTCAGATCAATTTTCCTTGATCAATAGTAGGGGTTTTGGTGGATATCATTTTTTGGAGTTATCAAAACTCAAGAAACTCAATGTTTGAAGCAAAAAATTATGGAATTTAAAGAACTAAATAATCTTACCCTTATCAAGGAAGTGAAAATGAGCTTAATTATATGGATATTCTTATCATATCTAAATCAAAGTATTCTTTGTCCAAGCCAAATTGTGGAAATAAAAATCAAAGAGGTAGGAGGTCAGAAGTGGAAAGACTTCAATAAGATGATTTGTACTTGATTGATAAGGGCACTTAATGGATGATGGAAGAGTTTCTTTCCCATAGTGGAAGGAGGAAGCTTTTAATTTGATATTGACTCTCCAAAATTTAAGGGAGTTAATGACATATATAATTTTAGGTCTTAGCATAGTTTGAGAAACATTATTTTTTTCATTTATATTTCTCTTTTGGATCTCTAGTCCCACATGTATTTTTGTGGTTTTTTATAAAAAAACTTATTTTTTTTTTTAATTTTATAGATTTGTTATTAAAGGGTGAGGGACCCAAAATCCTCAATCATTGAGAAAAAATATATAGTTCAAAATTTAAATGAAACTTTAATCACAATGATTTAATCCTCCATATACAATTTGACAGGATAAACTACTTGTGGAAAATAACAAGGTTTATTCAACAACACAGCTTTAATGGTAGTCACAATTTATATGAAGAACATTTAAAATAACTTGGGTTAATTATAATGTACTCACATACATATCACTTAAACCATATCAAAGTGATTTTCAATTCAAAGATAACACCACACACCATCTAATTCGAGATAAATAAATCAAACTTAGAGAAATACCATCCACACAGCGATCTCCTAGATTATAAAATAAGTATAGCATAATTAATTTGTGATAAAAGTATCCTTATTTTCTAATTAAAAAAATGTTCACTACAAAGGATTTATAATGAAATTTCTAGGACATATCTACACCAATAGAAATATTACATGTGAAATGAACAAAGATTTACAATTATAGCTATACCCTACTACAAAAAATAATATAAATAAACTTAATTTAGACATTATATTATGTTAAAGATAGTTGATCATAACTCTAAGATAAATAATACTAAACTCCACTATCAAGTCCCTTATAGACTTATCACTTGCTCATGAGCATATTTTTCTTATAATAACACATAATGCCAACCTGACTTTAAGATCCAATGAATGAAGGATGTTCCTCAACCATAAAGGTTGCATTATTTATTTCTCTTTGAGAACTACAAATAAAAATACATAATCCTCATCAACCTAAGCCATGTCAATAGTGAAATTCCTCAATTTCCACTCTACTTCATTTACTACTCTCTTTTATTAATATAAGATCAGTCAAATAATCTTTTAGTGCATTGGCCTTTTTAATATTTTTCATTGTATCCATCAAAGAATATATTTTTTTATTATATTTATTATTAGCACCAATCACTTAATTTTTAAAAGTAATCATGAAAGTGATTAACATTACATTGAGTTATTCTAGGGTAACTAGGGTTTTATCATTCTTCTCAAGTGGTGGCATTTTATCATTGCTAACTAATGAAATGATTTTTTTTAAACATGCACCTAATTATGATCAAGTGTCTGAAAGGTGATTTAGCCATCTATTAAATCTGAATTTGGCCTCTTTATAATAACTCTTGAAAAACTCAACATCATCAAGATGCATCAATGAAATATTTAAAAGCAAATAATCTTTCTAAATTTTTGATATTAAGGTAAGTTTTGTGTTCAACTATGAGATTTAGAGAAGATATCTCTAAACATTGTCTTGTGCTTTGTTACCTCTAGACCTTTCTTCGCCAATCTCAATTAGTTACTTGTATAAAAAATTTATGGAAACCTCCACATATTTAATGCTATTTTTTAGTTCTTTGGTCCTTATATTTAAATTTTTTATGCATTTTAATTTGTCCTATGTACTATGTATTGTGCATAGTTTCTATTAGACTTGATCACACTTTTAGAATAATTGATGTACTCATCTTCTTCATATTTCTCTCCTCCATAGGTAATATCAATGATGGACCTCTTTTTATTTCTAGTGAATGTCAAGAGATCTTCCCCATTTTTAAAAAATGTTGGGTTCCCATCCTTTTTGTCTCTCCTTGTGGAAACTCAATTAAACTTACCCATGACTTTTTTAAACTATATTTTCCTTTTAGATTGA
The DNA here is from genome assembly GCA_037957365.1 of Torreya grandis. Lineage (NCBI taxonomy): Eukaryota > Viridiplantae > Streptophyta > Pinopsida > Cupressales > Taxaceae > Torreya > Torreya grandis. Next base: position 757,792 of record JARHVA010000014.1, read on the forward strand.
TATGTAACAATTATGTTTTCATGTTGATCTACTTATAATTTTAATCTCTATAACCAATAAAATAATTAGCTCACTTGTATAGATCTAAGGATTACACTAGTCATTGGGGTTGTGTTTACCAATGATTAGGTCATGGATGGAAGGTTGATTTAGATGGAAATGGATGAAATAGTGAATGGAAATATAGTGGGTGAATTGATGGTGGTAATTTTGGTTGATGTAGTGAAAGAAGGAGTTGATGGATTTGAATGTAATGTTTTAGTGAATGCACAAGATACCAACCTAGTTTTATATTTTGCTCTCAATGGATGAAATCTAAATATGGGTGTATTGACTACTCTACTTGTTAATAGAGTGATAAAGGGATCACTTGTGACCATGGTGGTTATTATAACTTTTAATCTAGTCTCAATGGTTGAAATAATTGGTGAGGGTGTAGAGAACACCCAAATTCTAGAAATGAGGGCACATATGAAGTATTAGACATAATGGAAACTTGTGTTAAATATGTCATTAGTGATCAAAATTGTGTAGAGGAAATGTGAATAGTAAGGGTAATCACATTTCCTAAGACATATTTAGTAATTAAAACACTTAGGATCACTATGCTTACAACACTTGAAATATTGGGTTTGCTGATTTTTTTTGAAATAGTACCAACCATATAAATATTGGTCATTACACTTTGTGTAATTGATAGATAAGATAAATTGGTGGTGTTAGTAGCATTTGAAACATGAATAATAGAAACATGTGACATTATAAATAATAATTTCCATATATAAATCCATAATAGTAGGGATAACAGAGACAATTGATACATCCTTATAAATATTAACATTATCATTGGACATGCCAATCACTTACAGTCAATCTAACATTATAAATGTTTATAAATTCAGTAATTGAATATGAGGGTGAATTTATTAACACATCGTAAACACTAGGAATCACTGATGTACTTTTGGACTAATGATATAATGAAATGATAAAAGTAGTGGGAGTTATAGCACTTGGAATATGCAATATTGAAAGAGTGAGTGGCATGACATGGAAAGTTAAAAAATACATTAGTACCTATAATTTTGATGCCACTTGAGAATTCATAGGTGTTTTTATAATTTTTTAGTAACTTTTTCATAAAATTTGGGTTGGTACCAAGTGTTTATTCCATATTTTTTGCTTCATATTCCTTCACATTTAGTACATCATTTTCTTTAGGTTCAATCTATTATGAGGGAGGTGGTGAAAGATAGTTCCCATTTTATTTGAGTTTATATTTCAATTCTTGTTCATTTTGTTGGGGTATTTTACTATACACCAAATAAAGTGTTTGTGCCACTACACTTACTCTAAAAGAAAGTAGTCACCACACCATAACATCACTCAATCATGTTTCAATGCTAACTCGAGGCACAAAGAGAGACTATTGGGGTGGGTTGGGTTAGTTTTAAGATATTATTTAGAATATTTATTCATGATTCACTCATATTATACAATGGTATAATTTATCACCTACACATTAAAATAACAAAGGAAAGTTTTGTTGTTTCTTGCATAACACACCCTAATTTTATCATGAAATCATGGAACCCCTTTTTGCTCTAGAGTCTGGTCTTGAATTTTAATGGAGTTTAGTGGACTTGACTAGTTTATATTATTCTTATAACCTGGGTAAGTCCTTAGGATTCTAAAATCATGATGATTAAACTTGCTTTGTTATTTTAACTAGGTCTAAAAGATAAATTTTCATCATGTGTACCTAGTCTAAAGAAGATTCCATTTGGGACTTCATTAATATATTTATTTTAATTGGCCTAAGTCTAAAGAGTCTTGGTTTTTTTTAAGTCATGTTTCAAAATACATTAAAATTTCCATTTTTAAACCAAATTGTCTTAGACTTAGTCAAATTATCTAACTATTTTTAGAGTTTTTTGCATTTTTCTCTTAACAATTTAGTCCTTTTCTATTTAATTAAGAGTTTAAATGGATAAGTGTTTATATCATTTTATTTTTAGACTTAGTCAATTTATTTTTAATGGACTAAATTGGTTAATAGTTTGGAAAAAAATTGGTCTTTATTTTATAAATTTTCTACCTTTTTTATTTATTTTTGGCTTTTTGTACTTAGCCATTTTTTTGAAAATTCAAAATCAAATTCTAACATCTACTCTTATTTTTCCCATAGGCACCCTTTTATTTGAATTTTCCATGTGTAAGATCTCTACAAGCATTTGGTACTTTTTTGGATTTTCAAAATTATGAGCCCCAGATGAATGAGAAGGTAGCAATTGTCATTCAATCACTTCCATACAACATTTTAGGACTTAGTCAATTTTTAATGACCTAATAGACTCTTGGATAAGTGATATGTTACCAAGTATCTAAATATCACTACATCACTTCCCTAGGCCCTCTTAAATTTTTACCCAAGTCACTAGGCTCTTGGATAAGTGAGATGATGCCATGTGGAAAAATCTTGATTCTTCACAATCCTAGAGCAGTTCGTGCACATTGAATAAACCAATGACCTCTCAAATGAGTGATATGATACCATGTGGTGAAATTTCATTGCATTTTATCCAAGGATTAGTCAAAGAACATTATACGCTCAATAAAGCAAAAATTAAATGAGAAGAGGCCATGTAACATGACCCTACCAACAAAAAAGCATGTTAGCATCTTAGAAGAGTGAAAAACTACCATGTGGTGAATGCTGACATGGTGGAACTTGATAGCTAGGTCAAGTTGTCAAGTCATATTGAGGAATGTAGAAATTAAAAGTGATTATCCTAACATATAAAATGGTTAAAGTGATAAGGACCAAGAACTGATTGTATGTCTAATATAACCTATTAATCCTAATTTACAACTAGTTTCTTAATGGCAAAATGGTCATGAAGTACCGAATTCAACTCAAATATACTAGGATCATTGAACCAAGACTTAGCATCCACATTAGGATCAAGCGAAGAAAACATAAAGGAAAATTATTGCCTTAATGGGGTGTGGTATTTACTACATAGATAATGGACAAGTGACTAAACTAAGGAGATCTTGGTGACATTCATCTTCCCATAATTTAATTCTGGATAAATTAGACTTGGGCCATGTTGTGTAAATTTTAGTTGAATAAGTAATTTAATGAATATCAAAAAAAATTTAGTCACTAGTAATTTTATTCAAATTTAGTTGGCATGGATTTGAACATAATTTTACTAGTATTATACAAGATCTAGATCAAATTTAATCCCTAATTGGTGTGTCTCGTTTAATTCTTGCAACCACCTAACAATGGATTTTTAATGACTCCATGGATTGTAATTATCTTCATAAGACCAATCAAAATAATTAGAATGGGATGGTCCATATTAGAATTATAGGATGCATAGAGGGATAAGACATTTTATTTTTTGTATTTCCTACTTTCTTAGTTATATTTTCCCTTTCACTTGATCCAAGGTTGTTTGAACACATTTCTATAATTTACATGAGTATTTGATGAATCACAAATTTGTGCTTCATAAATTATCTTCTTTTCGAAAGTGTTGTGACTTAATATCCATTACCTGCATGTGTATACAATGGTTCCATTTCCCTCTTTTTCATACCTATCTTTATCCTCATACTCCTGAATTGTCTTTGTTTATGTTTGTGTTATGCTGGCCACATAGATATCAATTTTATCAAGGGACCCATCTACTTAATAGAATCAGATATGTCTCCTCTATAAAGTGGTCTCATCTTCTCTTTCTCCCTGCCCTTTCTCTTTTTCTCTTTTTATACATATGTTAGAGTACACATATTAGATTCACAGTTATAATCTATGTTTACATGTTTCATCTTGATTGTAGAGCCTTTTCATTACTATTTTTGCATTATTGAATATGTGTGTGATTAATATAATAAATTAGTTGTATTTATGTTAGTAGAGGTTCTTGGAAAACTCCAAAACATGTTAATTATATGGATAACTTGCGTAGTTGATGATAAAATAGAACAATTTTCAGTAATTTAGACTTAATGATGCCATTAATTACTAAATTTCACTCATAATAATGAAGACATGAAAATTTAATGGATAAAGAATAGTCAACATAATTATATGAATACCAAATTAAGACATTCACAATACTCGTTGCAATAGATAGAAGAATGCAAAGAGTCTTCACCCAACACTTTCCTTTTATAAAAACCTTTGTATTGTGAATGTCTTGATTTTATAAAGCCTTATTATTCACCCAAAACTTTCCTAGACTTAACTCATTATCTCATCCTAAGACAAAGTTGTAACAATGAAATCTGATGTGAAGTTGAGGAGATAAACCATAAGCAAGATTAATAGTTATTGTTCTAGTTATTGTTTACCATTTTTCACCCTTTGCACACTACTTAGCCACCCTTTCCAGTTTTAAATTAAGTAGTGTACTAGCCTACCACCCTCTCAGATTTTTAATAGACTAGTATAACTAAGTGGCCAGCCTTTACAGATTTTCAACCAGCCTAACCTGATCCTAATGTTTAAGGCTATCTAACAAAATTATGCAAAAAAATATGAAACTATAAAATTGAGGTGCATATTACCTACTGAGTAGGTGGTGATGAGTTTCTAAATAATTACATAGGTGGTTATTATTACATTGGTTCTATTTATGCTATGAAGGAATGAGTTGGTTACTCAAAATCTATTGGTGGGAGTTGTTGTTGATGGGTTCCTTATTTAGGCATCACAACTATCTTCTTTTGCTGCACGATCTATTAAATTTATTGTGGTGGGATGAATTGAGGCTCATCCACCAATTAGGCAATGGAAGTATCAACCTATGCAAGATATTAATTAAGCATCTTCTAGTCTATTAGAACTTTTTGCACCATAGTAAGCATGATGCATAGTGAGATCTAGATTACCATTAGGTTATTAATATATTCTTCCTCCATGTGGTAATGAGTGTTTTAGCATTAAATTCCTTGAGATGAATATCCATAACCAACTCCTCTAGTTAATATTCATGATTTTGAGCTTTTAGGCTAGTGAATGTGGTGTGTAATGTCTCATTATGCTAATCCTAAAGTTTTTACATGGTGAAATCCCTTAAATCTAGTAACTGATTGAAGGCATTGATCATCACATCATAATTAATTATCTGATCATCCATTATAGCTTTGGCTTTATCTACTATTATGAACTTTTATTGAGCATTAGCTAATGAAATATTAAGGTGATACTTCCAATTCAATGTCCTTTGTGTTATTTTCTTTGATTATTGCACAATAGTGTCTAAAAACTATTTATATTCCTAAATAATTCACAAATTTCCTCCATCTCTAACTTTATGCTCTACCCATGTTCTCACAGTGCTTGCAATTATTTTTTAGCTAGCCATTCCTTAGTGAGTTGGTTCAATAAAGTTAGTTGTTTCTCTTTGGACATCACTTGGTCACCTAAGACTTGTGTGACCAATGTTGGGCATATTTTATTGATTAAATGGAACACATTGGTAAGCTATTGAGTCAAATCTACATTTTTTATGTGTAATTGGAAAACTTCTTGTTCTAAGGCCAAAGCCTTATATGAAATGGGTTCTTGGAATGTAGTTATGCCTTCGATCTATTTGGTCAGCACCAACTAGGTATCATCTAGAAATGTTTCCATTGTAGTGGTAACAAGTACCATGTATGTGGTTGGAAGCATTATAGGAGCTAGAATGAATTGAGTTAAAGGAAGCAAGAAAGTGGTGTACCAGGTGAATGATGTGGGAACATCCCATAACCATTGGCTGGTGATTTGAGGTTTCAACTAAAAATCATCTTCTTGTGAACCTACTTGTGTTTCCATCTTTTACTATGTTACACATGCTATTTCTTCTTTATCTTTGGCTTCTTATTCTTTTATTACATGATCCTAACCTTTAGCCTTAGCCTTAACATCTTCCTTAGCTTGAGATTTGTATTGCTTCTCAACCTTAGCCTTAACTTCAATTTTGGATTTGGATTTAGTATCCACCTTAGCCTTAGCTTTGGCTTTAGCCTCAACCTTGGATTTGTCTTTGACTACTTGTGATTCAATTGTGTGCTTGAATTATTATTCTTTCTTGCACTCCTCATCTTTGGCCTTTGATAGCACCTCTTATTCTTCCTAATTTTGTCATGTAGCTTGTGTTTATTGTTGTTTTCTATCTTCTTCCTCTTATTCCTTTTTATTTTCCTCTACTTATTCAACCTATTTATTGAAATCCTCTACTTCCTCAGATTGCTTCTATGTAGTCTCTGCTTCTTTGACTTTTATCATTTCTCTTTTGTAGCTTGTTGTTTTCATTGTTCTTCCTACACATCTTCTTGTTACTTGTGTTTTACTTATTTTACATCTACTTATTTCTTTTCTTCTTGCTTATTTTTATTTTTCTCTTCTTTTCTTCATTTCTTCTCAGCCTTTTTTTACTTCTCCTTTGGGTCTGATAGTTCATACGTAGCTTTTATTCATGGCTTAGCCTATGTAAAGTTATTTCTTTAGGATCCTCCATGACCTTTCATGCATCAATATTGATAAATAATTAGATGTATTATGAGGAGGTTGATTATACAACCATAATTTTACATGTAATTATCTTCTTCATTGATGTGGGTAGAAGAGTGAGGGTCTTCTTAAGCTTCTTCATTGGTTAGCCTTGGGGTTATGACTAAGCTTGTGGTGCTTGTTGTGTCCCCCTATCTTCTATCTACTCCTAGAAAGATACCATTGTTTATTTTATTATTTGAGATGTCCTTATTGAAAGATGAGTCTTTGGCTTGCATGTCAGGGCTAGAGGTGGACTCTCCTACATAGGTTACTCTTCTTGGTGCACACAAAGGATCCCACAGTCATATCTTTAATGAATATTGTGGTCACCAATTTATTTCATGTTTCCTCCTAACATATAGTGTTAATAATAATGGAAGGGGGATGTTGAGTGATGTCAATCCAAAGGTTTTACCTTACCTAATTGCATACTTGGTAGGTGCACACTAATTTATAGATTAAGAATTCCTTTTACTCCTACTGCTCATAGATTTCACTATTTATGGATTTCAACATGGTATTCAAGACTTCCTATTCTTCCACCCTTTTTTTTGTCAAGTCACACTTATTTTCTATATTTAGAATGTTTAGATTGTCCATCTAGGACTGTGGATGATGTGTCCTCTTCTTGGGCAATGGAGGTGAGGTTTGTCATGCAGGTGCCTTTCTCTTTCCTTTGTCTTGCTATAATAGAGTTGATGATGTTTGTGGTGGGGCTTGTGGCTATGCTTGATGTTATCCTTATGCCTATTTTAACATTGGTTGTTTCCCTTCTAGGGGAATATATTGCATAGGTTATACTTTCCACATAGCTAGAGATTTATACCTCCACACTTTTTCTTGTGCATCCAACATTATGATGAAAAATGGCATTACGATCATAGTTAAAGTTGATAAATTATGCACCTTGATCTAGATTTCATTGTACAATTTCGTTACTGATGCATGTTTCCCTAGATATTACATGACATCTTAAGATATCTTAGGGTGTAACCTGAATAAGGATAGAGACTTAATCCACCATTTTTCTAACTACTCTAGTTGATTATAGTATTGCCCCATTTTGATCCACATAATATTGGCAAATGTGGTAACAGGCTAAAAATTTATATCCAAGTTGACTGGACTATCTAGTGATTTCATTATGTGAAACAAAGAAGTAACACTAAGAACTAATATTCAAATGTATGGAAGGTACCTATGAGTATCTTCTTAATATTGATAATTAACTCTAAATCTCAAAAATCAAACTAGTTGAAGTCTTTGCATAGGTGTATCATTCAATACACAATATTGATAACCCCTTTTATTTCCTACTTGGCCTATTTTTTAGTTTTCTAAAACCTCTTTGTAATGCATTCAACCAGAATTCACACTGAAGCATCATCTATGGAATCAATTAGTATTCTCATTCCCTCCATTATTATATACTTCTCCCTAGTGTTTGAATGAATTAGTGGGGCAGTGGACTTATATGGGAGTAAGGATTTCCCATGATTTGGGAGGCCTACATCTCATGTCATAGCTTGAACATAGATCCAAATTTTGATATCCTAGGACAAATGCATAGATCCATTATTATACCTAATAATAAGGATAAGAATTACTTCATCAAGTTGCCCAAATGTGGATAGCTTGATCAATTAATTCGTGTTTGAACCACATAATGGATGTGGGAGCACTAGGGCACCTGCTTGTGTAATTTCTTATGTCCCAAGAGAAAACAAGATAGATTATACTTGACCTATGAAGTCAAAATGATTAAGGTTATTATATTTATTTTTCCATAAACTAAGCCAATCCCCATCTCTTCCTACACATTTGTAAGTGGGATCAATAATGAAAATCTCTCCATCATTATTATTGTGGCCTAAGTTGAAGGCTTATTTTGCTTGTTATGTCTTTAGTATGCAATCTATATTAAAGAAGATGTTTTTAAAGTGAATCATGAAATTCACTTGTTGGAAAAAATATGCAATGTATATGGGTTATCCATGCCCTTATTTATATATCTTTTGGCACCTAATTCCATGTGGCTAACTGAATATTTTAAATGCACTGAGCTAGTTGTGCATGAGTTCTCTCCCAAAATTAATATCACTTGATGTTTTTTGATCTAACAATGACCCTTCTATGTCTAAAATCCTTTATTTACCCCTTAGTGGTTATTTTATGTGATGTGATGTCCTTTCATCTATTCCATTTCTTTTATGATGCCACATGCTAGTTAGCCATTAAATATGCTTTGGGAAGAATGCAATCTATTTAAGTGCCTTTTCATTAATGGTCTTGAATAATTGTTATCCATCCTTTCATTGTACTTGTATTTTCATCACCATCTTCTCAAAATAATTTCATAACCTCTAGTAGTTGGTTTCAATTGTCCTTCCTTAAAGTTTTCTTATGGAATTTGATTACACGTTGTGACTGTAACTACTCCTTGTTTGTTGAGATATGTTACGATGCAAATATCACACTATACAAACACTCTAATCCTATGAAAACAAATAAAAATATAAAATAACATTAAGTAAAATCTCTAATCTACACATTGATAATCATCACCCTCTCTTTTTTAGTAGCAAGAATGATAGAGACTAATGATGATAATGATTAATCCTACAACCATTAACACATCTTGGCAATATGGTTCATAAAAATATTTTAACATAATAGTACCCTATTATGAGACATCATAAATAAATTAGGATCCCTTCCATTTGATGCATATTTTTCCTAAGAATGCCTTAAACTTGCTATCATACATTATTACTACTTATTCTAGTTGAAATTGTTTAGATCGTAGGTTGTGATCATGTCATGCCTTATGGCTTAACTTGCCAATTTATTATGTAAATTATGCTATTTATTAAATTTATTCCATTATAACCAAGTATATCAATATTTTATTTAAATAATCTTGGTTTCTTAGCCTCATAACCATTATAATGCATAGACTTAGAACAATGTACTTCATAGGCATTACTGATTTAAGACCATAGACAATATGGAAGGGAGTGAAACCTATATCATGATTTTAATATGTTTTGTATGACCAAAGAATCATAGGAATGCAAAAATCATCCCTTTGCACATTACATATCTTGGTTAACATTTTTCCTAATACCTTGTTTGATGCTTTAACTTGTTCATTTGTTTGAGGGTGATAAGTTGTGCTCTTGGGTGAGAGATCATAAACTCCTCAATGAGAATATTGATAGCATTATTAAGGAAATGTACTCCTTTGTTGATGACCATATTTATTTGGCATCCAAACTTGTAATAATTTTTTCATATAATAATTTGGAAACATCCTCTATGTACACACATAATATTTTCAACCTTTATCAATTACTGATGTTTTCTATCTTGTAAAAACCCATAGATTCTTAATATCTCTAAGTGCACACCCTAAGGGGTGCATTGAGAAAGGTTTGGGTAGACCATTGGTGCTTCTAAGGATTGTTGTCCCTTTTTTTACTTGGTATCTACACATTTGTTTCCTAAAAACTATTCCCCTAAGCTTTACCTCCTATTTTGCACCTTCCTCTAGTCATTTACCATATTCATTAGCCCTTCCCCTAACATAAAACCCCTTTTGATATTTTAAATGACTATGCCAGCCACATCAAACTTGTATTTTTATTGACAGAGCTTACTAAAAACTAAGTCGGTCGTGGCCAATGTAGTTCATTATCTAGTTAGTTTTTTGTCAATTTCAATACTAGGTCGACCTTATCGATCAAAAATTTGTAAAGGGTTTAGGGTTATATTTGAATATATAAACACAATAATTTCACCACTTCTAAATGAATATAATAATAAGTAAGATATATTTTACATCTACTTATCCACCATTCTACTCGAGGAGCAAGCTTAGGGTTTCATACTTTCTTTGGAGATATGGATCTTATCTTGTGGAGAAGTCTTTTGGATGTATTGATAGGTTGTATATCCTAGAGATGATTTATAAATATCATCCTTACATACCACAACAACTTATTGAAAATCACCTTAGCCAAGGGAGATATTTAGGCTCAACAGGTTTGTTTTTAAAGGTAAGTATTCCTAATTTTTTTCTCCTTTGTAAGAGTAGATAGATATGCATTTGAACTTCTCTTACATGAAGTAAGATTCTGTATACATTGGCATGAGTATATATCTTATATACATGTTTAATTTTAGTGTTTACTTCCCCTACTTTATTCCATAAGCTTTGATGAGCATTAGATTATATTTTTATTTACTTGTTATTCATTTAGTGAATATGAAAACATAGGACCTAGTTAGGTTTATTATGTAGTTTTACTTGACTGAAGGCTTTGGAACCCTCCCTAGTGATATTAGTTATGGTAAGAGATCACTTGGCTAGGTCTAGTGGATCCATATTGGTCATGACCCCAAGTATCTAATGTATCCCTAATCACAAGTGTAAGTAGGATCTATCTTCTTTGAGCTAGGATTGATTTGTAGTTCTGATGCATTTCTCATTGCATAAATTTTATTGAACCCAACATGAATCTAACCCTTTTAGGTTTTATCACACGTTTATTTCTATAATTTTATTATTTTTATATATTTATGATACTATGTTGATGTAGCTGGTATAGTTCTAACTTTTATGTGCAAATTTAATACAAAGTCATATCATAATGACTTTATTCTTTATGTGTAGGTCTTCATCAGATATAGGTTATTGGATCAAATAGGTTAATATTACTCTTATTCAATCTTAGATAACAAAATAAGTCATATATGTCACCTTAGTCTTTCATTCAACATCCAAATCAACAAACTAAGTTGAATAGGTCGACTTAGTCTTTCAATTAGCATCTAGATAACAAACTAAGTCGAACAAGTTGACTTAGTCTTTCATTCAGCATTAAGATAACAAACTAAGTCAAACAAGTAAACTTAATATTCTATTCAACATATATAATAATAAACTAAGTTGTGTAGGTTGACTTAGTCATCTTATTAGGCTTCAACACAAGGTTTTGTAAAACTAGGTCAAACCAATTGACTTAGTTTGAAAAACTTGAAAACAACATTCAAATTACTTCAATAGACAATTTTTTATCCTCATCATCTTCTAACCCACTAATGTTCCTTTATTTCTCTCTCTATCAATTCATTACTTCATTATAGTTCTATTTTATGCAAGTTTTCAATCTTTAAAACTGTAATCCTACAACAAACTAGCTTGACCTAGTCGACTTAGTTCTTAAAGACTATTGCTTCCATATAATAGTAGCGACCCAGTCAAATCTATTCTATATTATTTACATACAATGTCATTTTAACTTACTCTATACCATTTTTAATTTAGTAATTAATAAGTATTTGCTAGTAATTAATTGACACTTTCATTTTCAGTTGCTTGCATGCTTAAAGTAACTCACATAGTCTAATTAGGAGATTTTTCAACTTACCATTTAGTTTCACTATTTTTATCTTTTTGCACACACTACCAAATCACATAATATTCAAAACACATTTAAAATTTGTCTTCCCAAGGCCTACCAACTTGGATTTCATCACCAAGGGGAAAGTCAACTTGATTTTTTGGCCAAGTATAAATACATGGTTAATGGTATATATGTTATGTTGTGGACCTTATTTCCATATTACAATGTATTTCAAATATTGTGCATTAAAATGTATTGTACACTCATGATTAATGGGGGAACCATTATGGGTTAACTTGGCCCATGGTTTTGGTACACACTATTTTATAAATTTACTATGTTAGTTACCTATTGATGTAATTATATATAGGTAATACATAAGAAGAAATGAGTTTGAGAAGGTGAAAAGAGTGTGTGAATTCAAGTGTAAATTTAGGAGAGTTTTTTTAGCACAAATTCAAACAATATTTGTGCATTATAATTATGAGAAGACTGATCTAAGAGTAGATTGTACTCTCATTGGCTTGTAATAAGATATAAATAAGTGTTTCTTGGTGGATGTAGCTCATATTGGATGAAATATTTTAAATCGTGTCTTCTTGTTGTGCATTTTTATTTATGTTCTATATGTATCTCTATTCACAACTCTTATTATTGTGATTCTATGAAATTACTCCACATTAATTTTTGATCTATTCCTAATAATATATTGGCAAAGCACCCAACACATTTATTGTTATGATATTATGAAGTGAGTGGGTAGGCCCCAATACCAAGCTAGTACCATCACCAACATAGATCCTTTTTAGCCTAAACATCTTAAAACCATCCACATATTGCTTTCTAGTTCCCTATTTTCATCCAACTGTCATGTCCCCTTTTCAATTGACATGTTCTGAGTTCATGGTCAGCCTATTATGCGACCTTCGTAGGCTAATAAGATGGATAGAGGGTCATAATGGAGCTTGGCTCAACTTTGATTCACAAGATTTCTACATTTGATTTTCATTTAGGGTATTTTAGACACATTTGGCCTGAGCTCCTACTTTTTAGGGATATTTGATATGCAGCGGAGCGCCTGTATTGTGGTATGGTTATGTGCGGAATCACTCCCTGATTCACTAGCTTCGATAGGTTCGTGGATCCGACATGTATTGAGGGAGATATTAATACTTGATTGATTTAATCAAATATTAATTATTTAGCCTATTTTTAATTAGAAACCCTAATTCTAATTTAAGAAACCCTAATTAGGGCAAGCATATCTTTTTGAGGGTATAAGGGTTTCTCATGGAGGCCATTGTTCATTATGCTATTGATTATTGATATTGATTTTGAGAATTTCTTCTGTGAAGACTGAGCCTAGGGTTCAAGGATTCCATCTGCATTGGAGAACATTCCCTCTTCAGTGTGTGCAATTAAGAGGCTGTGGAATATCAGCTGATCTATTGCCAAAGTGAGAGATAGCTTCATCCAGAAGTTATCACAGAATTTCAGGTTTGAGACATAACTTCACACAAAAGTTATTATAGATATTCCAGGTATTTCTTTATTCTTGTTTTGATTCAATAAATTATACAGCTAGAGATCTTCTATGCTAGAAACGTATATTTTCAGATCAGGGGTTGAAAACAGGGAAGCTTGCTTAATTGGCGGCCGTACAAAGTCCGTACAAGTCCGTACAGATCAACTCAAGAACCGACCTCGGCAGATAGAGGGTTTCCAGTGACTGACATTGGTCGATTGAAGACCGACGTGGGTAGAAAGCTGACCTGCAGTGACTGACGTCAGTAGTTTATTGACCGGCGTCGGCGACTGTGTGTTCGACACAACAGGCTGAGACCTTCCAGTTTCCAATTTTTGCTTCCAGTTTTGCTAAGTCAGGGTTTTTAAGACTGTATTTCATATTTATATGCATAAGAAAGGACTACAATTGTAATAGCTTAGAAGGACAAGTGATACAATCTGTAATTTGTTATTAAGAGGCTATATTATTGTGATCATTCTGAATTTATTCAACAGAAGTTATATCTTGTTCAGAGTTTTTTTGTGTTGCTATATTTCTTGTTTGGAGGGGATATTACACCAACTTCCCTATCACACTTAAAATAACACTTTATAATAATCTAACAACACTTAGGATGACCGCTTAGCTAGAATTTACTTTTTAGTTGAATGCTTTATCTTTGATCATTGTGTGTTGTATTGCAAAAACTTGCATTGGCCAATATTGGTGCAAGGTTTTGTGTTGTGTGCCCCAATTATATCATTCTCATTTATCCAATTATTTATGTCTTTGCTTCCATTTTTTACTTTAATTACATTGCAAATTTTTCCTTGTTTTTAGCACACTATCATTCTATTTGACATAGTCTCTTACAGACTATGTTTTTCACTATATGTAGTACTAATTCAACTTGGTCAACCATGTACTTTTTTTTACTAGTCAAGTTATAGTGTTAAGTCTACCTGGCTGACCTTTTATCCTTGTTAGCTCAATTTCTTACATTATTTTTAGTACTAAGTCAACTTGGTCAACCTTATACTCTTTTATGTCAGTTAGGCTATAGTACTAAGTCAACTTAGTCAACCCCATATCCTTATCAAACTTAGTTTCACACCCTATTTTAAGTAATAAGTTAACCTAGTTGACCCTATTATATGTTTGGCAAATTCTATCTTCATTTTGCGTCCTTTTATCTAAAGAGTACACAATTGACCCTGTCAACTCTGTATACCTTAGTTGATACTATTTTGTGTATGGTTACCTATTATTATTTCATAATGATGTCATATTTTTAGCCTCCACTTATTCAAGAACATTTCATAATTAAATATTTAGATTAGAACCTCACTTATTTTATTACTTCATATGAAACTATTCACTTTCTTCCTTCATCTTTTCCTAATCCAAAACCAATCACTAAAAAATATAATATAGTTGAGGTCCTTCATCCTAGTCCTCCTCCCAATACCAATGTTAGGAATCCTCCACCTAATACCCTTCCTCTCACTAACACCAATAATCCCCCTCCTAATAACACTAATACTCCACCTTCAAATACTAATGCACAAATCAACACAATTCAAATTATTGCACAAATAGTTCATCAAATGAACATCATGCAAATAACTAATCATTCCCAAATAATGAAAATGTAATAAAATTTATTACACATGAATAGTCAACCATCTCAAGTCATCAAGTCTCAACCAAATCAAAATTTTGTCCCTCTTCCTAGAGATGCTAATGGGAATATCATCCCTCAATCTCCAATGAATAACAAAATTCTTCAACATCTTCAAAATGAACCTTTAGCCCCATTCATTACATCCATATATATTGGAAACATTTATCTAACTATCACATATGATGGGACTAAGGACCCTACTATCTTTCTTAAGTTTTTTGGTAATCTCTATAAGGAATCGGTCTAAACTAACACCTTTGCTACCACCAATCTCTTAGACAAAACTTTTATTGGTGATGCATTTGAATGGGAAAACCAAATTCCTAGACATTCCATATCATAAATAGAGGATTTATTTAATGTTATAGTGAAGGAATTCCAACATGATGACCTTCCTGAAAATCACCTTAGCCATTTCATCAATGACAAGCAACTTCCTAATGAATCTGATCACACTTTCAACAAATGATGGAAGTCTCTAGCTCACAAAGTGGACCATAACATGAATGATGATACTCTTTTAAAACTATTTGTTACTACTCTTAAAGTTCCCCTTAAATACCAAGTTTGAATCTTTTCCCCTAAAACTTTAGAAGAAGCCTTAGACCAAGCAAAAACATAAGACTTTATTATGACTCAATTTAAAACACCTAAAAAAAATACTAAATAACCTTTCCAATAATTTTCTCATAAAATTTATTAATCCAAGCCTCCCTAACCTCAAAATAGAGCATCCAATTATATTAATTTTAACCCAACACACCCTCCCTTGAGTCTAGAATAACTTAAGAAGAAATTGCCACCCTCTAAACCCATGAGCTTTGATCCTTCTAAACCTCCTCCAAAATGGTTGATAAGTTTTGTTGGTCCACATTTCTTGGTCCACATTTCAATATTGATACTCTCACACAACAACGTTATCAAGACTATCTTCAATCTTCTCAAATTCAATCTAAAGAACCACATCACATCAACATCAACTACTTAATGAACAACAAAAATTATCCCATACCTACACCTTATCCACTAATGTTGTTCAAACTATAGTTGATCCTTATTCCTACACCAATAAGGAAAGGATAACTAACATGAACTACTTTAAACATATCATTGCATCCATTAAACCTCAACCTATTAGATCACATGAACCCAAAGAATACCTAGTTCAAATGCCTAATCTAAAGTATATCATACATGGTCCTCCTTTACCTCTTTTACCTCTTTAAACCTCTCTTACACATCCTATGTCACATTCAACATCCCTAAAATATAATAAACCAACACATTTACATATCTCCAAATGCACCTACCAACCTAATGTAAATCAATTTAATGTTTTAATGTTACCTCACTCCACCTCACATGTTGGGGCATCTTGTGATGCCCATCCACATATCCCTTTAGACTTTGGGGAATCTTGTGAAGCCCATCTTTACATCCACTTACCCATTAGGGCATCTTATAATGCCCAATCTTACTCTAAAATGCATCATAACAAATAAATTCAACTTTAAGAAACCTTTCGAGACTTATAGACTTATATTTCACATGTTCATATTTAATATAGATGTTAGCATAGGTATTGTTTTTTTGTCTATTGTTTATTTATTTTTGTGCACTTTACTTATTTTAGTTTCACTTTACTAGCATCATTGTTCACCTTTATGTTATTTATTTTTATTACACATTACATTTGGTATATGTTTTCATTTTGGTTCTTATATATCTCTTTCATTTTTGTCTTTTCTATGTCATTATTTGCCTTAGTAGCTTTATGATTATTTTCCCCCCATTATTTATAATTCACCTCATTGGTGTTCAATTTGTGAGTTGCAGTGTAAGACCATGGATATGACCTAACCTTCCTCACAAATTACCACATTAAAACATGTTTAAATCATTTTTTGGATGACTACTATTTTTATTAGTGCTTGTACTAGATCCATTATAGGTAGTATGACTTCTCTAGTGACATGTCTATAATAGCATAGCCCCATCCCTTTGATAACACTATTTTACCTCCTTGTGATCATCTACAATAATATTCATCATTGTATCACTTATTACATAGATGCATCTCTTATGATCCCCATATTTCTCTTATCTCCTTTCATTTGAGGCTCACATCGGTCAGTTTTGAGATTACACACTTAATTATGGGCAAGTCTAGGAATCTTTAGACACCTTGGTATTTAGGTCCTTTTCTCTAGTGACCAAGTGTAATATCTCTTGTTTTTGTCACCTATTTCACTCATGTTTGGTTCTCTAAATCCATATGGAGGAGGAGGAATATAAAAATACAAAATAAGTTAAAAGCTAAATCATAAAATACAAACAAAATGTAATAATTCAAAATAAAAAGCAATTTTAAAAGTCAGATCACACCAAAAGATGTGATCTATATTTGGCACATCTCCTATCTTAGTCAAATCTCAAACTCCATAGTTTTCCTCATGATATATCCTATGTCCATTGGCATGTGTTAGGCTAGTAGACTGGGGTAGGAGGTCTCATTATATCATATACTATCTAATGCCACCTATTTTATCATGCAAGTACCCAATCTTCACAATAGACCAATGAATCTTTAAGGAGTCCTGAGGAATGGGTAACATGTTGTGGGAAGGTAGGTCCATTTTAACTTTGATGTATATAACCTTCATGGGGATCTATTTACTTCACTTGTTATCCCAATATTTGTGTTCATTAGTCAAAATTTCCTAAGTCCTTGGTGTTGATAGTTCTTTGCCTTTCTCACTTGCCTAATGTGTCTCATTCTTGCTAAGGATGTTCACATAATCCATGTGGTGCCTCACATTACTTATTTACATCATATTTTCCCTATACTACCCTTATTGGATACTAATTTTAGTTTATCACATCCATGATCACATCTACATCACTACAACTCTTGGTTTATAGTTTTTGACTTGCATTGTAAGACCTTGGCTAGGACCAAGCATTCGTTACAAACACCCTTACACCATTTGCTTACCACACCATATCATTGTCCTACTAGTCATGTCATTAGGTTGTTGTTTTTTCTTACATTACATCTTACAAAAATCACTAAGTTTGAGTTTTCATCCTTTAGAGTTGTTGATTTTCATTTATCCATCATGTTCTTATTTGATTTTTGTGGTCTTCACTTATCGTACATATGACATTTGTCATTCTTACATGTTTCTATTTATGTATGACTTCTTCATTTTTGTCTTACATCTTCACTTATATTTCATTTTCAGTCATTCATGCTTTTCTTTATGTTTGATTCGACATGTTTATCTTACATGGGTTTACTTGTCACTTATATATCTTTTTTAAAGTTTTCTTACATTGATATTTCATTTGTCATTCATGTTTTACATACTTCCCAATGTGATTTCGTATGTTTTACATTCTTTTTTATTTTTATGTCTTACATGATTTCCAATGTGATTTGGTATGTTATACATTCTTTTTTTTTAAATTTATGTTTTACATGCTTTCCAACATGATTTACTATGTTCTACATTCTTTTTTGCCATTCATGTTTTACATGATTTCAAACATGATCTACAATCATTTGTAATTCATTTGCCATCATTTTGTGATTCATTTTCCATTAATATTTTGGTTTTAACCTTGCCTTAAAAACACTAATTTGTTAATTTGTCTCAGTCCCTCATTGCTACTTTAACCATCCTACATACGCACACATTGCTTTTATTGTTAGTCTTGTATCCCTAGGGTTTCTCCAATACAAGTATTGCACCCTCCATGATTAAGAATAGGATGTTTGCATATAATCATTTAGAAGAAAAGGTAAGTTAAGGTATGTATATGGTATTTTTAGTTACTCTCATTTCATTTTAGCATTAATTTCTGTATGTCATTTTTTGTTATCTTGATTTTGTGTGATTATATACACGTAATATTTTTAACCTTTATCAATTAATTATGTTTTGTATCTTATATGAACCTATCGACTCTCAATTTCTCTAAGTGCATTCCCTAAGGGGTGAACTAGGAAAGGGGTGGGTAGACCATTGATGCTTCATAGGATTGTTGTCCCTTTTTCCACTTTATATCTACACACTTGTCTCCTAAAAACCATTCCCCTAAGCTTTTCTTCCTATTTTTCACCCTCCTATAGTAATTTACCATATTCATTATCCCTTCCCCTAACCTAAAACTCCTTTTGGTAGTTTACATGACTATGTCTGCCACATCAACCTTGCATTGTTATTGACAAAGCTTACTAATAACTAGGTCAGCCATGATCTACATAGTTCATTATCTATTTATTTTTTTATCAATTTAAATACCTGTTAGTTGAAATTTTCAAAAGGGTTTAGGGTTAGATCTATCTATATAAACACAATCATTTCACCATTTTTAAATGAAGAGACTAATAAGTAAGATATATTATGCATCTTTTTATCCACCATTCTACTTGAGGATAAATCTTAGGGTTTCATACTTTATTTGGAGATACATATCTTGTCTTTTAGATAATTCTTTTGGATGCATTGATAGGTTATGTATCCCATAGATGATTTATCCTTTCCATCCTTACATACCAAAACAACCTCTTGTGAAGAACCTTAGCCAAGGGAGATATTAAGGCTCAGTGGGTTCATCTTCAAAGGTAGGTATTCCTAACTTTGTTCCTCCTTTATAAGATTAAATAGATATGCATTTTCACTTCTCTTTCATGCATTAGGATTTTGTATACATTGAAATAAGTATATGTCTTCTATGCATGTTTAATTTTAGTGTTTATTACCCCCACTTTGTGCCACAATCTTTGGTGAGCACGAGATTATATTTTACTCTACTTATTATTAGTTTAGTCAATATGAAAACATAGGACCTAGTTAGGGTTACTACATAGTTTTACTTGATTGGAGGCTTTGGAACCCTCCCTAGTGATTATATTTATCATAAGAGATCCCTTGGCTAGGTCTAGTGAATGCATATTAGTCATAACCTCAATTATCTATTATATCACCAATTGGAAGTGTAAATAGGATCTATCTTCTCTGAGCTAGGATTGATTTGTAGATCTATTGCATTCCCATTACATACACTTTGTACCATAGCTCATATTTTTAGTAGCTTCCACCCATTCGGTGAAGTAATTTGTCATAGTAATAATGTACAATACATGAATTCATTTTCTTGGGGGACTTATAGGTTAAAAAAATGATTCACCACTATTTAAATGGTTGTTATACAAGCATTGGTACCAAGGATATCTCATCTCTTTGATTTGTCTTTCTCATTTTATAACACACATCAAAATTCTTGGATACTTTATGCACATCCTAAAATAAGGTTGGCCACCAAAGACCACTATATAAAAAAATTCTAGTAGTGGCTTCACTTTTGAATTGACCCCCTACAATTCCTTAATGTGTTTTTTGAAGAATTTATGGTCATTCATGCTCTAATGTTACTCTATGTAGCACATCATCTTTCCCCATCTTGTATAGAAAGTCATTGATGAGACTAGATGGGATACTTCAAGTGACCATTTAATTTTTATCCCTTTTTATATAATGTGTACGCAAAGTGCCTTGCTCTAAAAAATTTACATTGTCTTCCATATTATCTGGGATTGTCGTATCCCTAAATAATCCACATCTAGGGGTTCATCCTCTAACTTTTTCCATTCTTCACCATTTTGTAGCCTACTTAGATGATTTGTTCTAACATTTTCTCATCCTAGATTTACATTGATCCAAAATCAAAAGTTTTGAAATAGTATGAACCACCTAGATATTCATCCTCTGAACATGAGTTTATTAGCTAAGTATTGCAATTCTTGGTGGTCAGTGAAAATTTCAAATAGTGTGGCCAACATATAGTGTCAAAAAATTTGTAATGCAAAAACCATAGCTAAAGCCTCTTCTAAAACCATCCACATGCATGTGGAAGGGCTTCTTCCAATTAGGAAAGACTAAAATAGGAGTAGTTACCAACCTTTATTTGATCTCAATAAATGTTGCTTGGAATTTTGATTTCCACTTAAATATTATATCCTTGCATAATAGTTCATTGGCAAATATATGGTTGTGTATCATTTTATAAATTTTATGTAGTACTGAGAAAGGTGTGCACTTATGTAGAGTTAGTCAGGGTGACATCCCTACTATTATAGTAATCTTATCTTGGTCCACTAGAGTGTCATCACTACATACAAAATGGCCCAAAAGAACACTAAATAGTGTGAAAAATAATCATTTCTTTAAATTCAGAGTAATGTGTAGAGCTTGACACCATTCTAACATTAACCATAGTTTTGATAGGTGCTCCTTAAATAGAAAAAAAACATCCCACTCATCTAAATATATTTCTAGGAAATCATAAATAAAGTCTTTAAATGTAATTAATACATCTCTAGAGAAAATTGTTGGTGCATTCTTCAACCCAAAAGGCATTACCTTGTATGTGAATGATATCCATTCAAATTCAAAATTAGTTTTATCTTGGTCCTTTACTATGATTTGAATTTGATGATACCCACTAAATCCATTTGTAAATAAGTACACTTTATGACTTATGACTGACTTAAAGACCTCATTTGTGAATGATAATGGAAAAATATTATTGATGCAGGTATTGTTGAGTGTGTAGTAGTCATGTGCAGTAGTCTCCACAAACTGGTATCTCTCTAGTTTTATTTGGTTGTATCACTATGGGACTCACCCAATATGATTTGTCCACTAGATAAATGATTATGGATTCTTGTATTCAATCCAGTTCAACCTTTATTTTTATTTTCATATTGAGATTTATCTTGTATGGGTTCTTCTTAATAATTTGATCACACTATTTCAACTCTATGTGCATTTCCCCCAATGATGGATCTACACCTTTTATTTTAGAAAATTTAGTCATGAAAAGATATTAATAATATCATAGTAGTTACAATGCTTCTAAGATCTAATCTTGTCCCTTGTAATCTCATATAGTCACAAGCCTAGGAACTGAATCTATTCCTATATTTTCTTTAATCTAATTGAGGGGTTCTTGATACACTTTATTTGATGTATTGGTTAAATCATCTCATAAAGTGCACTCTTATTTCCTTTCTAGAATGTTCAAATTGTGTAGTTTGTCTTCCTCCACTTGATTTATGCTTTGGGCTAGTGTTGGTTTAGTTTCCCTTTCTCATTCAAATAAGCCTTCCAAATATAAATATTCATCATTATTTCTATATTATTCCAACTCATCTATTATTCTATTACAAGGCTTAATAAAATCATATTCCTATTGACTTACCTTGTAATTATGAATTGCCAAATTCAAATCATGTGTTTCTTCTTACTACAATGATGATTATGTTTTATCTCCAAAATATTCTACTCATCCATGAAATAGAATAGTTTTAAATTTATAAAATGCATTATGTACTAAAGGATTGTCATATTAAAACAAAAAGTTCTAAGTTAAATCTTTTTGCACTTATGCCCAATGTTTGGTTTCTTGCCTACATTCTTGATACATATACCAGGTTGTTGGTAGTGACATGAGGGAATGGATAAAAATATGCACCCAATACCTTGGCTCTACTCCTTGCACAAACCATATATCTACACAGTGATGAATGTGTATCTCAAGACATTTAACTTCTTAAAATAATGGCCATTTATATTTCATTGTAGGTGGTAACTTAAAACATGTGAATAAAAATTCACATGCTTCTTCCTAATGTATCTCTAGATCTCTATGTACTACCCACCAAGTCAGAGCAGTACCTTTCAGTCATAACTTAGTGCACTAAATTTTTGATCCACCTCTAACACATGGTGTTCTAACCTCAAAATGAATGGATTAAGGTATTTTATCACAAATTAATGAGGTGACTAACATTTGGCAGTAAACATTGTGAGTAGAGGACATAACTCATGATCTCCTCTTACCTAGTTTAGCAAGTGAGTGTCTAAATCACCACTTATGGAAGATGTTATTTCCTAAGGTAAAACACCCTTTAGAGTTGGCTTGATATAATCCATCATTATTACACCTGTATTATATAGGCCATCCACTTCTAACCTATTATAATATTTCACCGATGGAGAGGCACAACCTTTGAGTTGAAATTATGGCACTAATGATTTTGTTATTACCGGCTTGTAAGATGGTTACTTTATGATCTATGATTATTCTATATATCAGTTTAAAAATTGATACTTTGTAGCTCTCAATACATGCCTCCATGTATTTATGTTGAATTTAATCCAACTATTATCACCATATGCATATGGTCAATATGGTTCCCTTAGAATTATATATGACTTCTTTTCCACTTTGTTTAAAGGAATGACAACTAACTTGTCTCTTTGATGAGCTTCTAGTTGGTTGTGCATTGTGTTAATAATCATTTAACCATCATAAGCCTATTTAATACCAATTAAGGTAGGGTAATGGGTCTCAACAATCTTCATATCAATGAATTTAAAATCCCCATGTAGACTTAGGTAGCCACTCTAATCTCCACATCTTCGAGGTGACCAATTGGTTCTCCTCACTCGTAATTTATGATGCTAAGAGTGATACGACTATAACTTAAGTGTGGCCTACCAATAACTTCCTAATTTGATCTTAGAATCATATCTACATTACTCTCAAAATAAAATATAGCATTAAGGATTTCATAAATTTCAAGCTCAATATCCATGTAGGAGTCAATATCCCAAAGCTTCTTAGTTTTCACATACCAAACAACCTTATTTATATATTGTTGTCTTCACTACACACACTTGAAAAAATTATACAAGAGGTTAGTTATTTTTCTTAATGTATCCTCATTATAAAGTGTATTGAATACTTTAGTAAGTCTTTCAAAGAAGTTGCAACTCCTTCTTGTTTTGTTATGTGCATAATATTTCCATACATCTATGCATCAATGAATATTACATCTCTTTGTAAAGTATTCTACTATTATATAATTAGTATGACTTAAGCTACTTGATACATCAAAATATTCTCCCTTATAGGATTAGGATATCAATTAGTGAAATTTTTTTAATTACCCGATCTACTAACATCTCTAAGGGAGGTAATCCTTGTTATACATGTTATTATATGTTAACTACTTAGATGAATGCATTCTCATTAGGTTGCACATTGATCAAGTTTACATTATGCACTGGCTTATCCTTCCTTTGCTTCTTAAGCACTAAATATTCTTTTGTTTGATGTTGACCTTCAATTCTATAGCATACATGGTAGATATATATCTACATATTGGTAGGATAATTATTTTCATAGTGATTGTATTGTCCACATAAATAGCATTGCATATGTCGTTGAATTTTTTGATTGTCATTGTTACAGCCTCCTTGATATCCTCATCAATATCCTCCCTTGTAATCTCCTCTGTATCCACCTCTATTTTATCGGTATCCCCATCCTTATGATTATTATCTAGCATATCTTACTTTTTGGGTTTGTTGTGCATCATACCCTCCATATTGGTGCTAAGGTAAATTTGGAGCCTAATTAGATTGTTTCAAACTCACATTATTCTAAGAAGACCCTATTGGTATTGTGAGGAAGATTGCATCCATCTAAACATACCCTAGGATTGGTATTTTAGTGATGAAGGTATCCACTGAGGACTACCTTATGTTACATTTTCCATGTCCACATTCAAGCCAAGGATATCATATTTTGTAGTTGGTAACTATTACACAATAATTATGAAGACATTCTTTGTAATATCTTCTTTGAGTTCTTATATATCTCTACAACTCTTATCATCTTTATTTGTGGATTTTAAAAATTTAAAATACATTCTCTATGATTTATAGATATATTGATGTAAATTATGACACTTTGAATTAGCATGTCTAACTACTCTACAAATTTCACACAACCCTATTATAAGCTTTGGACAATTATTCCTATGGTGGCCTTCTCGACTTTATTTTATACACCATAAGCCCAATTTATACTTATCATTCTCATGCATCTCATCCATTCTCCTCATAAAAACATCTAGTTTTTCTTCTACTTTAGAACCTATTACTGAAAGATCACCATAATCCTCTACTTGCTCCACTCGTAGAGAAACAAATCAAGCATCAACCTTAGTCAAGAACTAGGACTGTGCAATAGAAAATCTAATTCTTGGTCATAACCCTTATACAAACCAAGTAGTCTATTTTTATCTTCTAATATGAAATCTATTTTATTCAAAACATCAAAAAAATTATGATTGTATTCTCCAATTGATTCTCCAAACTTTTGTCAAATCTCCTTCAGGTCTTGTATAGTTTATATTGTACATTTTTTCACCTTAAACTTTGTTATTAATAGATATTTAAATTATGCAAGGTTGAGAGTATTTATGTTTATTTTAAAAATGAACTCTAAGGCTCATCCTAATAAATCCTTGCTATGTACCTAGGGATATGATATATTGATGTATATGGGTTGATGGAGATGCCAACATGTGGCACACATCCCCTTAGTTATAAGGGTACACTATATTAGGATAATAGAGTAACTTGTGGAAGTATTACATTGGGTAATGGTAAGCCTACATTGGATTAGGAGGTTACCCATCCATGGGTTAGATAGATGTATATATATAGGAGATGATTATCATGGTAAGGATATAAAGTAAGCATTGAGTCTTCTATTGTAAGAGGATATTGGAGATTTTCCCCTCGAAGAGACATTGTGGAGTTATTCCTTCCTAAAGGAGTATTATATGGTGTTTTCCCACCTTAAGGGTATTTTTACATATATTTAATTATCAAGTTCATTACAAGTGGTATCAGAGCTTCGATTTGGGCAATGTGTGGAACGAAACACTGATTTCACTATATCTTTCAAAATATAAGGAATTTTTATTTGAAATTTTTACTGAAGATGTAAGAAAATATAATAGAAGCGTAGTAAAAATTTTAGAATTTTTTGATTTTTTTGAGGGAGTTATTGATATTTTAGGGTTTATAATAATTTCACTATATCTTTCGAAATATAGGGAATTTTTATTCAAAATTTTTACTGGAGATGTAATCAGATTTAAGAGAAGTACATTCAAAATTTCAGAATTTTTTGAGTTGTTTGGAGTGATTTATTGTGATTTTATGGATCAATTTTGACATTTTAGGGTTTCATGAACCCTAATTTATTTGTGGATCATGGAGTTGTAAATATTTTCAGGGGAAGATGATATTGATGCTAGAGAATGGTGGATCCTTTTGGAGAATCATTTTACCAAAAAATTTAGGCAAAGACGATTAACTCCTTTTTTGTCTAGGCCTGCACTAGATTGGTTTGATCAGTTGAGCTATACAGAAAGGTTTTCTTCATGGAAAGAACTGGAACAGATTTTTTTAGATCGATGGTCTATAAAACAAGAAGTAGAAAAAGAAGAATCAGTAGAAGAAGAAGAAGTAGAAAAAGAAGAAGAAATAGAATAATCATCAGAAGAACAAGAAGAAGAAGTAGTAGAAGAAGCAATAGAAGAAGAAGAAAAAGAAGAAAAAGAAGAAGAAGAAGAAGAAGAAGAAGAAGAAGAAGAAAATAAGGGTTCAAATAATTTGGCTCCAAAGAAGTCTGAGTCAATTTTTCAATTTCATGGATACATTCAAAAGAAGAAGGTAGTTGTGTCCATAAACCCTACCAGCAAGTATAACTTCATTAACATGAATGTGGCTAAGCATCTACATGTTCAAGCAAATAATATCAAGGAGGTTCAAGTAGATGGTAATAATATTTCAATGTTTGAAGATCTAAAGCTCATTATGGAAAAATATGTTTTGCATTCAAATTTTAATGCTTTGGATATGGATGATTTGGATATAATTCTTGGATATCCATGGTTAGAGACTTTGGGAACAATGAATATTAATGTTCAGAAAAAGTTCATGAAGTTTTGGTATAAGAAAAAGAAGATCACTTTACAAGATATCACAATGAAAAAGGCACCAATAACAATCCAGGTAGATCATAAGGATGAGATTGAAACAGGTGATGAAGATCATGATGAAGATTCAGATGATATAGATAAAGACACAATAAAAATGAGCACTTCATCTACTTAAGAGATAAAGAAGGAAAAGGTGGAAGAGGTACAAGCAAAGGTGGATAAGGTCAAAGTATTGGAAAAGGTTGAGGTATATAGACACCCACATCATCATGAGAGGAAACAATCATGGAACCAGGTGAGGAAGTGTCATAACAACAATCATTTTTTCTATACAAGAAATAAAGTTTCCAATCACTATGGATATGCATGGAATCCAAAGAAAAAATACTATGGCACATGGAATGAATGGGGAAATCATTATGACTATGCATGGAAGAATACCTACTATGGTCATGGTTGGAATTAGAGTAGCACAACAAAATATGGTACATGGAATAAAAAGAGGAATAATTATGATCATGAACAAAATCAAAGGAGCACAATGGAATTTAGAAACAATATTGGAGAGTTATCACCTGCCAAGATCACATATGGATGGCTAGATGATCGAGATTGGAGACAAGTGTGTAATGGTTTAAAGCACACTCATTATTTAGTTTCTTCCTATGTTTCGAGGATGAAACATGTCAAGGAGGGAAGTAATGTTATGTACATAGGGATATGATATGTTGATGTATATGGGTTGATGGAGATGCCGACATGTGGCACACATCCCCTTAGTTATATGGGTACACTATATTAGGATAATAGAGTAACTTGTGGAAGTATTACATTGGGTAATGGTCGGCCTACATTGGATTAGGAGGTTACCCATCCATGGGTTAGATAGATGTATATATATAGGAGATGATTATCATGGTAAGGATATAAAGTAAGCATTGAGTCTTCTATTGTAAGAGGATATGGGAGGTTGTCCCCTCGAAGAGACATTGTGGAGTTATTCCTTCCTAAAGGAGTATTATATGGTGTTTCCCTACCTTAAGGGTATTTTTTCAATATATTTAATTATCAAGCTCATTACAATCCCCCACAAGTTCACTTTTTGTAACATCATTAGATGTTACCCCTTAATGTTCCATTTCATATCTCAAGTTACCAAGCATTGATTAGGATTCATAGACCCATCATATTCCATTAAATAAATAAATATACCTAAATTTAGAAACATTTAAGGCACACTTTGGATTTGTTAACATAGGTTTATGCACACTAGCAACTATGACTGGAGATATATATGCACTAGTAATTGTGATTAAAGACTTCTATGCACTAGTCTTTTTGGGTGTTCTAAAGAGGAATATTGATTCTTTTGTTATCTTCTTTTATATTACTTAATTTATATTTTAACTTATATTTCCAAACTTATCTATAAGGGAATCAAACTAATTTGTATCCTCCTCTTCTCCTGTACTTCTTCTTCTCCCAAATAATAGATTGTGTTAGAAGGATGCATAATTTTGAAGTTAATGATTTCTAATTTGAAATCATTATAAATATAAAATTGAACCTATGATATATATATATATATATGCATTCAAACCTAACTTATTTCCATGAACTTTCCTACCCAAATCCATATAAAATCCCTTTCATTAACTACAATCTATTTCTATCTTCTAGCTACTCTATGGCTAAACTACCTTCTTCTTCCTGCTCCCTAAGCTCCACATATACATTAAATTTATATTTCTATCTTTCTCTTCATTAAGCCCTTATGCATCCTTTACTTTTAACACCTTTCATATCCTCTCTCTACACCTTCTTAACTTTATCATCTTCTACTTTACCCCTACTCCTATTCATAGTTAATTCCAACTTTTTTTATTCCATATTCTCTACTATCACAGTTCTTTTTTTAATCCCAAAATTTTCTTCTTGCTCTAGATATTTTCATCCTCCATATTCTAGGGTGGTAAATTTCAAGTTTTTCTACTCAACTCCATATCATTCACTTCTATCCCACATTCATCCCCATGGCACTCAAAGTGACTACTCTATGTTTGTAGGAGTAAGCACCATGGCCTTTTCTACAACCAAAATTTTAATCAACATAGGTATTCACTGAAGGAACTTACCAATATTTCTATGACAAATAAGTCTTACATAAATTCAAATTCCAAATAACTTTATATAGAGAATTCCATGATATAGCCATCAATTATGGTCTATGTCTAGTAGTCCATAGCGTGGGTCCAATCAGTATCTAGAATTCATAGTATAGATACATTATATTTCATTAAAACTATACACTATGTCCTTTTAGGTTATAAATAATAATACTCTAGTCTTGACATCCATGAAACTAATAATTTAGATAATTCACACTAGAATCTTTCATAATTCTCTTTATATATACGCTCATGAATTATCTCCTTTAAAGTCACTTCGATTCTTCTTTCTTATTCCTCTACAAAGTTATAGATTCTCTCATCCAACCATATTTATAAATCTCTTTGTCCTGGCATCCATCTCAATATATTTAAAAAATTCCATGCTCATTGCACCATTATTATCATAGGTTCCTATAAAAATCTAGAACATGTTAATTATAGGGATATCTTACATAGTTAATGATAAAATAGAAAAGTTTTTGGTAAATCAGATTGAATGATGCCATTAATTACTAAGTTATACTTATAAAAATGAATACATGATAATGAAATGTATATTGAGTAGTTAGAATACTTATATGAATACCAAATCAAGACATTCATAATACTCACTACACATAGATCAAAATTAAAAGACATATAGGAAAACTATACATAACATTGTATTAATATCTATCACACATAATAACCATAAACTATTATAAATGAGCACTATATATAGAGCATTACAAAGTGTTATCTCTTCATATTTCAGCCTTTCGATATGTCAAAAGGAAAGAATCTTAACATTATTCTATATATATATAGAAGGTTGAATAAATATAAAGGTTTATATAGAATAAAAAATCATACAATCTGGGCATATGCCTATCTAATATACCTTGTGATTTTAGAAAGCCTTGTTCTAAAACCCAACAATTTACATGTCAAATCCATTTGTTGATTTCCTTGGAAATGAATACATAATACCAACATTCCCTATCATTTATCTAATATTTATTCAAAATAGGCCCCTTGTATATAATAATTTATGATGACCAACTAAGTGATATCTATTTCTCCATGACTTATTTGATATAAACCTTAGGGATATTTTTAGATCTCCTTTTAGGAGAGGGTGTACAATTCTCATCCCTCTTAGAGTTGGTGTGTGTCA
This sequence comes from Torreya grandis, assembly GCA_037957365.1. Taxonomy (NCBI): domain Eukaryota; kingdom Viridiplantae; phylum Streptophyta; class Pinopsida; order Cupressales; family Taxaceae; genus Torreya; species Torreya grandis. The sequence continues at coordinate 788,149 of JARHVA010000014.1, forward strand.
AATGATCCATCAACATAATAGATGTTATAAGGAGGGCTTGAGTGAAATATTTTAGACTTTTCATTATTTTTACAACTTTCTACCCATCTTTTATGCTTTTTCCAAACTATTGTGTGCTTCAAATGCACATCAACAAAATTGGTAATAAAAGGAGGGCTTGAATAGGAATGTTTCCTAGACATATGCTTTATTTTGGTCGTATTACTTACCTTTAAACCATGTTGTGTGCCTAAAAAACACACCAATAAGATTTAAACCCACCTATGGCCTTAACTTGGATTAGTGGAAGTTTATAACTTATGAATATTCTAGGGCCTACTCATTACTTACCTAAGAATCCTAATAAATTTCACTTGAAATATACACATGGTGGGATTCAAACTACTAAAAAGCACATTCAATATTTTAAGGATACCATTATTTAGACTAAAATTTAGCATGAATGTGTTTTATTTCATTTGTTTCCTTATTCTTTGGATGGAGTTACTTACGAGTGGTACCATGACTTCCTAGATAGGTGCATCACCTCATGGGCCACCTTTGAAAACACATTTATCAATTAATTTAGCATGCCCATAGATCATGTTTCTCTATATTATCAATTTTATACATCCTGTAAAGAGCCTAATTAACCCATGAGATCATTCAATTGTCATTTTCACTAGTGATATAGGAGGTTTAAATACCCATTCCTACAAATACAAGCAATTGCTAGTCAAGATTTATCTAAAATTGTTGGACCCCTTGGCTATTATGGTTATTCAGAGGACCCCATCCAGTCTAACAAAAATGGGATTGACTTATCAAGAATATTTTATCATTTAATAAAAAAATACCACATGGTTATGGTGTTGACCCATTTTATTCATTGGGATAGTCAAGTGTTTACACCTAAAATCCTCCAACTTACTTGCCTATAAGTTAGCATATAGACCATTTCTTTCCTTAAAATCAAATATTGCCTCAAGATTATGTTCAACATAACCTTATTATGATTAATGAAAACCCTTATTGTATATTTAATACATGTAATTATGTTAATGCAACATTTAATTAGTAGGTTATTTTTCCTTGTTTTAGTGATCAAACATCTTTTGGTGTTGATACTAATCAAATTCCATTTGTTGCAGAAGATATTCAACAAGTAATGTATGGATTGGATTACAAGTATCCATTCCCAAATTTACAACTTGGGATATACAAACATGGAAATGAGATGAATGTTAAAATAATCCTGTCAATTGAAAATGTTCTTTCTAATAGGCAACAAATAGCTTACGAGAGTAGCGATGAAGACTAGTCTAATGATGGAGTAGTAATAGTTGTCTTGGGTGAGATCATAGATGAAATACTAAGTACAAAAGAGCTTCCCACACAAGAAAAGGAAACAAAAATCTCTTGTGATTAACCAAAATATGAAGTGGAATAATTGGAGTAGTTGGATGAAGAAGATACATGATATGCATCTGAAATGCTCTTTTCATTTGTTATTGTTCCTACCTTAAGATAATGAATTCAATATGATCAAAAACTCAATTGTGGTGATGTATATATCTCCTCATAATTATAAATAGCTAATGTCAAACAAATCAATCTTGACCTTGGTTTCTTGAATAAATAAGATAAAATTTAGGTTGTTTCTTTTATACTTCAAGAGTTAGATTATTAGGGCCATCCCAAATAAAGTGATTGTATTTATCCCATGTTCCTTGTAGCATTATAGGTGATCAAGTCTGATATGAGTAATCAATAACATAGTGGCCTAGATGAATAAGTGAAGGTAATGAGAGTCAAAACTAAGAATAGCTTAATTTTAAGTAGCTCTCTACATATTTCAACTACTGAGGATAAAGTGAGAAGGTCCTTAACTTGGGAATAACTAAGCCCATGATATATGGATGATGAAGATGAAAATATTTATGTATCTAAAGCATCCATATCATTTGAGGAGCATCCAAATATTGATTCCCTACTTAGTTGTCACGAAGAAAATATCTTTGTTAGGTTGGATAGACAAGACATTATGGTATGTGTTGATGCCCACCCCTATCCATCACCATGATTTAATATATGGGTAGAGATATTTCATAAACCTTATACCAAATGTTTATTTCAAGTTAAATGTAAGTACATTGTTGAATCTAATTCTAAAAATTTGTTTAAGTTACATGTAAACATAATGAATATGACTCTTTAAGATAGTGATTTTAAACAAAAAGGTCAATGCAAACATAATTACATGCTTTACCTTGGTAAGATTCTTACTAACCTTATCAAAATCCTGAACGTGAATATGTTCCATTTCAGATGTCTAACTAGTGAGTATGTCTTATTGCTCATGAATGGGCATTTACTCAACTATTGTTGATAGTCAAGGTAAGTAATTAACACTTGGGTCGATATCATTAATCATACTAACCTTGGTATAGAAGTTATGCATGAACATAATGCTCACACCTATTTATAGGCATGAGTTGTCTTGGTAAGGTCCTATAAATAATTTATTTTTTCTTTTATGTTTTCCCTTTCTACTTTGATTTCTTGTTTTTGTTTCCTATATTTTTTCTAGTTTAGGTTACTTGATTGATTTATCTACTTTTATCGTTGGGTCCACCCCAAATTTTTTACCCCATGGTTCCTCGTTGATTAAAAAAATAAGGAATGAAGGTATGTATGTAAGTAACATGAAAGATGTTATGTGCCTAAGTACTCTGAGTAGTTCTAAACTCAAGATTTTGTTTCCAAGTCAGTTTCAAAGTTTTAAGATATTTTGTGTCCTAAATTATTTTATGTTTTGATGAGTTTGAGTGAATCATTTTAATTATAAATATATTCTCTCAAGACCTTTTAAAAACTACACTTTAATGATTTTTAAATGTGATTAAATAAAACTATTGCAACAAAGATCATAGAGTGAAAAATCTATAATTTTACCTTTCATTTTCTATGGTGGTCCATAACCTAGAATTGAGATGATCAAGAATAGGTGAAAGTAAAATAAAAGAAAAGAAATTATATTATTCAAAAAATTAATTTCCAAGTGATTCAAGAAACCTCTACTAGGGCTATGGACACTCAGCCTCCAATAGAGAAAGACTTTGAGTGGGAGAAGAGATAACCATGTTAGGGCTATAAATGCCTAGTTGTTAGTGAAGAAATGACTAATTATTCATATTAAGGTAAATTTCATTAGCTTGATGATCCTAACTATAATAATTAGTCCTTGTAAATTTCATGAAGGAAACGAATACATCAACACATACTAGTTAATGAGATGATATTCTTCTATCCTACAATCATTCCCTTATTATCCGTTCATGAGTTTCTTCATGTTTAATTCATTATTTTAAGCTTGATATTCTAGGTTGTAGACATGTTTATATCATTTCAAAATATGCTAAGTATTTTCCAATAGAGTTGCCATTTGTTATTACTTGCACAACATGCCCTAAGTTCATCATAAATTCATGGAACCCCTTTTTGATTTGGAGTCCAGTCTTGCATTTTAATGTTATTTAATGGTCTTGGCCTATTTATAATATTGGTCTAACCTAAGAAAGTCCTTGGGAGCTAAAATTATGATGATTAAACTTTTTTGGTTGTTTTAACTAGGTTTGAACAATAATTTTTCATCCTATGTACTTGGTCTAAATAAGATTGCATTCAGTACTTCATTGAAATAATTATCCAAATTAGCCTAAGTATAAAGAGTCTTGGTGTTCTTTATGCATGTTTTGAAATGCATTAAAATTTCCCTTTTTGAACCAATTTGGCTCAGACTTGGGCAAATTATCTAACCATTATTAGAGTTTTTAGCATTATTCTCTTATAAATTTGGTCTTTTTTTGCTTCATTTCGAATTAAAATGGATAAGTTTTAATATTGTTTCATTTATAGACTTAGTCACTTTATTTATATTGGATTAAATTGGTTGTTAGTTTAGCAAAAATGGTAGTCTTTATTCACTAAATTATTTAGCTTTTTGATTTCTTTTCAAATTTTTGTACTTAGCCATTTTCATGAAAAATCAAAACTAAATGCTAACAACTACTCTTTTTTTCCCGTAGGCACTCTTTTATTTGAATTTTCCATGTAGTAGCCCTTTGTAATCCTTTGGGACTCAATTATATTTTTAAACTTGTGAACCCCAGATGAATGATAAGTTTCCATTTATCACTTGATTACTTCCCTATAAGATTTTGGAACTTAGTCAATTTTTAACAACCCAATAAGCTTCTAGATAAGTGAGATGTTACCAAGTGTCCAAATCTCACCACATCACTTTCCCAAGCTATTTTAACTTTTGATCCAAGTCACTGGGCTCCCAAATAAACAAGATGATGTCATGTGGTGAAATATTTCTTCTTTGTAGTCTTGAAGTAGTTTGTGTGTATTGAGCAGACCAGTAACCTTATTAGTGAGAGAAATGATTCCATGTGGTGAAATATCACTTCTTCACGATCATATAGTAATTTGTGCACATTGAGAAAACTATATACCTCTTATATGAGTGAGATGATGCCATGTGGTGAAATATTTTTGCATTATAACCAAGGATTAGTTAGATAACATTGGGCCCTTAGTCAAGCAATGATTGAATGTGAAGAAGCCACATGACATGGCCTTGCTAATAAAAGGCATATTGGCATCCTTGAACATTGAAAAACTACCTCATGGTGAAGGCCAACATGGTGGAACTCGATATCCAAGTCATGATTCTAAGTCATATTCAGAGATGTATAAATTAAAAGTGATGATCATCCAAGCCCATAAAATTATCAAAGTGTTAAAGACCAAGAACCAATTGTAGGTCCAATCTAGCCTACTAAGCCTGAATTTTGACTGGTCTCTTAATGGTGAAATGGTCATGAACTACTAAATTCAACATAATTATAGTAGGATCATTAAACCAAGACTTAGCATACACATTGGGATTGAGTTAAGAGCACAAAAATGATAAGGAATGAATTAATGAGTTGTAGTCTTTACTGCATAGATTATGGCCAATTGATTATCCTGAAGAGATCTCAGTGACATTCATCCACCTAGAATTCAATTTAGGGTCAATCAGATGTTGACACTACTACACATACTATGGTTGAATAAGTGTTTTAATTAATATCAAATAGATTTTAACCACCCATAATTTTATTAAAATTTATTTGGTGTCTCTTTGATCCTAATTTCATTGGGATTTTGCAATATTTAGGTCAAATTTTGTCCCCAATTGGTGCATCTCATTTAATTCTTACATCCACCTAACAGTGGTTTGTTAATGACTCAATGGATGGTAATTGAATATAAGACCAATTGAAATACTTAGAATGGCCTTTTCCATATTATAATTAGAGGATAGAGTAGAGGGTAAGGATATTTTATTTTATGTATTTTCTACTTTCTTAGTTATATTTTCCCTTTTACATGAGTCGAGGCTATTTGGACACATTTCTATATATCACTTGAGTATTTGATGAATCCTAAATTTATGCTTCATGAATTATATTATATTTAAAAGTGTTATGACTTGATATACATTGCTTTTGCATGTATACAGTGGCCTTGTTTCCATATTTTTACATAGCTAACTTTGTCCTTAAACCCTTGTAGTGTCTTTATTTTTGGTTGTGTTATGTTGGTAATGTGAAGGGTAGTTTTATCAAGGGAATATCTACTCAATAAAATCATATTTGTCTTCTCTATAAAGTGATCTCATCTTATCTTTCTCCCTACCCTTTTTATTATATTCTATTGTATATATCTATTATAGTAGGTAGATTAGATTCAAAGTTAAAACTTGTGTTTGTATGTTTCATCTTGATTGTAGATCTTTTTCATTGTTATTTTTTGCATTATTAAATATGTGTGAAATGAATATGATAAATTAGTTTTATTTTAATGAAAAATCCATTTTTTTGTTTATTGGGAAATGAATCCAAAAGAACAACATTCCTTATCATGTATTTGAAGTTTATTCTAAAGATTCCCCTTATATGGAATAGTCTATGATGACCAACTGAGTGAGATCCAATCTGCCAAGACCTAGTTGCTATAGACCTAGGGGAGAGTTTTGGATCTATTTTCAGAAGTGTTTGGATGGTCCCTATCCCTCCTAGATCTGGTGAATTTAAAATGACATTCAACAAGTTCTAGATGCATTCTAGAAGAAAATAGCACCATATACTAAATATTCAATAGAAAAACTTCATATAACACCTACAACCATTAATGAATGCTTTTTGGTTCTTTGGTATTAATATACTAGATGAAAATAACATAAAATCAATATATAAAGGTTTAATAACTTAACCAACCATAATAACAACAATAATAGTAATAATAAAAATAACATCAATGACTTTAAAGTAAGAATAAAGGTGGTATTTTATAGATATAAGCTTCCACCTTGTATTTACAATGAATAAATACACGATCCTTAGTAAACATAAAATTTTATAAATATATTAGAGAATAATTGATTCTCATTATATTTCCTAACCAACTAGGCCTTATATTCATGCCAAGAATTAATAGATCCACATAAACCATTTTAAACAATGTAATTTCTTAAAATGACTATTTCATATAATCTAGACTTATGTCCCCCAAATTGGACTAGAGTGAATTTTATAAAAATAATAGTTTTCATATATTCCAAATAAAATAAATTGTTATTATCATTATAATTTCGATCTATTACCAATATATTACATTGGAAATAATTTATAATTTTTTTTTAATAATTTAGTCTTATCTCTAATAGTTTGTTTGTAGCTGGACTATTAATAAGTCCAAATTATTTGAAATGGTCCCTTTGATGTTGTACTAGAAAAGAATTAATATATCTAATATCTCCCATAAATTGGTGTTCTTTAATCCATATTATTTGGTTTATGCAACATTATTCTCATTAAATTCACTTTGTCTTTCACATCGATCATAGTTCCATCATCGAAACTTGCCTAGACTTAAGTGGTTTGTTCTCCCAATTTGAGAACTCCTTAGTTTTTTGTACATTTGCATAACCATTTCCTTATGTACCATTAATATTGATGGTATTATTCTAAAATTAATTAAAATCATGGTAATATTTAATATGTCTATTTATTTTACCCCATGCCTTAGCACTCTACCTATAAAAAACATGTGCCCCTTTAGTTCCCTCTAAGTATTGACAAGATCAAGTGCACACTTCCATAGTTAAAATTATGGTCCAACATCACCCCACACTAATCTTGTTATTCATCTTGGGATAACCCATAATTCACATACTACTCTTTTAAAATCTCTAACCAATTTTATCAAACTTCATCCTCTAATAAGAATCTTCTTACAAGTACAACCTAAATTTCAAGTACCTTATTTTTCATCTTCATAGATGAATTATTTAATGCAAAGGCTTAGTTATTTTTTATTTTTTAATTTGATTTTCTATCTTGGATATATGATACATGTCCTTTGTATACCTTTAATAATTTAGTTTCTTCATCCAACACTTTACGTTGTGGTATTTTGAATCTTTTTTCCATTTCTTTGCATTTCTTCTTGATTTTCTCTTTCATCTCGTCAATGCCTTAATGATTTTACCCTTCTCGTCCTAGTCTTTGGTTTTTGTTTTTTTTTTGAGTTATTTTTTCTTTATTTCCTCCTTGATTGTGCATGCATTAATTACCTTTGTTTGGTGCAAGAACTTTTGAAATATTTGATATGTGAGGTTCACCTTCCCTTATAACTTTGCTATCACATTTCTAGAAATCTATAGTTGTTCATTAGATTTTTCCTATGCCTCCTCACTTTCTTCTTGTTATATTTTTAAAATAATAATGATCTTACCTTTAAATAACAATCTATCAACCACTAATCTAATCTAGTCAATATCTTTGATGCCTACTGGAAAGACTCATTTCATAAAATAGGGATCCTCACAAGTGATCTTTGAATAAAGTTATAGTATTTTCAAAGATATGAGATCCAATTTCTAGTCCTCCAATATTTGTTTCTTATCAGCCCATTATATTTGTGTATTTTTTCCCTCACAATTATGCCATTTAAAACATTTTATTAGGATACCTCATAATCTATTATTACTAATGCACACCCTGATTTAACCTTTGTCATTTTGGTTAGGTCCACATTCATGATATCCTTTTCACCATGTATTGGATATGGTTCTTCTATTCACACACATATTTTATTCGCTTAAAATAATCTCTCATCAATGAGGGTATCAAGAATAAATGACAATTTATTCCATGCTTGTTTGGAGGCATTTTCCTCACACAATAGGCTCTAAAGGAATAAATCTTCCTATTTTATGTTTCTCTAGACCCACCCTCTAATATATCCTTTCCATCATCTATTTATTCTTCACTTAGAACATATTTTTACATGGAATATAATATAAAATAAATGTATCCAACCTTATTTAACATATTTATCTCACATGTGTCTCACTTTATCTCCTCACATTGGGCTTGGTACATATCATTCATTTCCTTTTCACATTTTATCTTATGTGTTTCAATTCAAAATTATTCATCCATTTATTATTATTATTATTATTATTATTATTATTATTATTATTAGTATTATTATTATTATTATTATTATTATTATTATTATTATCATCATCATCATCATCATCATCATCATCATCATCATCATTATTATTATTATTATTATTATTACTATTATTATTATTATTTTGCTTATTACTTTATTGTGTCTTTGTCCTCTCTTCCTTCTTCATCACCCACCTAACTAGTGTTTTTCAAACTATCCAAACCTAATTATTTTTATAGCACAATTATCTTTTCATCTAACATGACATCATCCTAATATCATGTGCTAACTTCATCTTACATGGGATCCTAATTTTTCATAATCTCCTTGATTGATGGTCTTTGATAATCCTCCCCATCCCCATAATCATGTGTCAAGGCACTTAGTGGGTTATCATCTATTGGGTCATATTCCACCTTTGTCATCATCATGGGATACGTTATAAGTGGTGTTGGTGTAGATCTATCCATTGTCTAGTGAGGTACCTTGTAATTTAACCTTGAATATAGTATGGCCCATGGTGGGGTGGGATATATTGGTGAAAACCTTGTCAAAGGATAGGTGGCCTTATAAAATTAGAGATTCTCACATTGTCTTCATCATCCCCATCATAAAAAAATTGTGCAAAGGCACGAAGTCCTCAGTGTTTGTTGTCCCCTTTACATTATCTACTACATGTGGAAGATGATATACTATGTGGTACTTCCATAAGTTTTTATATGCATGAAAATCTCTTCTTATTTGTATTAAGAGTGGATACATCATATTTCTTAGCATATTTTATGGGCATATCCTCTGAATCCTTTTATACCACTTTATTACACATTATATATGCAATACACTCTCCCTTGTGTTTCCTCAGCTTCAAGGCATATGAAATATGAAATATATGGTGATATTTATCTTTTCCTACCATTTCCACAAGTACAAGGTTAATTGTAGTGGAATCACTATCTAACTAGTTGTCTTCATACACTACCTCCTTGGTGGGTTACTTATACATTATCTTAAAAAAATATATTCATCTATTTTCTCAACATTAACCTTCTTTTGCCACAAATTAAGTACTCTTTTCATCACACTTTTTGAATAATGGGCCAAAAATCCATACAAAAACTAAAGATAGCCAAACATTTTCTCTCTAATTTTATTTTCCCTAAATAATGGTGCTTCATGATTGATAATTCAACACAGGAGATATACACTTATGGTATTCCCTATGGAATGCACCATTCACCACCTAGTTCCTCTATCACGTTATTGCACCATCTCTCTATATTTATCCTATTTTTTGTTATGGGTTAGGGCACATGTGTGTTTTATACTTATTTTTTATACATGCATTCCACATTAGATGAAACTATAGTGTATTTATGTATCCATCTAATCCCCCAACTTCATCAATTACAATAAAATTAAGGATCATGCCCCATCTAAATGATTATACAACCTCATGTGCCTTTATATTACATTTAATAATTTCTTCATAGATTAATTTTATAATGTTATATTTCACATTTTTAATGCACATCATGTACACAGTGTATGAATATTATTTATTAATTTCATCCCAACATCATGACCTACATAATTTTTTGTTGACTAGGAACACTGCCACACATGTGGATCAATCATCTAAGTAATCAATAAGAAATGTGTATTTCTCTTTGTACTTTAACATCTTGGTGAGTATTTTAGTCTATTTAGTATTTACCAGTGCATGTTTAATATATTACCCTATACACCCTAACCTAGTCAATTTGCGTATGTGTTGTTGTGAAATTTTAATCTTATGTTCATAAAATTAGAACCTATTCTCATGTATATGCAAAAGGAGAAACCGTACTAACTTCTCAATTTTTACAAAATATGGGAACTCAAAATACTAGATCACCCCATTATATTCCAAATGAATATTAACCTTATAATTGGAAATCATCATTTCATTTACACCCATTTTTTTATATCTACAATGCAATCATTTTTAAGGTATGTCTCATACTTTGTCATGTGGTGTTTATAGTCTTCAATATTGCATTGATCTATCTTGGAGGTCCATTCCTCACCACATAGACATGATTATAGAAACTTAATTTTAGTAATTTATTTTAATGCCTCTTTTAATTTCTTTCTAATTTTTCTTATATTACTTATTCTATGATGATTGAGTCTCCCCCTCTTCATTCGATAGTGTGTAGGTACTTATTATTTATGGCTACCATGAAAAATAGTTTCCTTTTTGGAAACACCTTGGGTATCTAACCTCTTATAAAAACTCTTGGTTGATATACTCTTTCTTACCCTTAAATTTTGCCTTTAATATAAGCTTCAATGAGATTTAATGGTGGATGTTCCCCTTGAAACTTGTTTTCCTTTTAAATTTGGTCTAATCTTAATCCTTATGCCTAAATTTTTTTGGTAATGAATTGGTGTCTCCTTTCCATATCAGATCCTCATTATCAATCCTCCCAGATTTTATAATTTATTCATAGTTTTGATGTTACCTAAAGGGTTCATTTTCTCTTTGCTTTGTGACTCTCTAAATGTTTAAAAATTTCTAACTAATGAAAATAATGTCCAAGGGTCAATTTATGCCACCCATTGATTTTAATTTATATAAAAATGCTTATCATTTCATTTTATTCAATATCATTGAAATTTTATTACATCCATCTCACCTCATGATGATGTTATTCTTGCACTACTTCCTTTAGGTGCAACTTTCACCTTTTTGTCCTTCATTTTTCCTTAGGTGTAAGGCATAATCAATTTATTTGCTCCCATGCCCTATAGAATTCATGTATTTGAATATTTGGTCATGTATGCATGCATGTGAATTAACATCTCCTATATGGAATTAGTCATGTAAAATCGTCCAAAAATAATTTTATCATAAAAAGAACCTTGCCTCTTTATAAAGTTCTAAAAACAACACTTTGATGTACTTATCATAGAAATAATTGTAATCTTAAGTGGTGATGGATATAACCAGGTTTGGATAGCTTGGATAGGTATACGATGTCTTGATATTTCAAAAATATCATTAAATAATTCTAATCAAATTTTAGATACCCATATAGGTGTAAAAAGTTTTTTAAAGTTTCAAACAATGAAAAATGGCTTTTAAATCCCATATAAGTATATAATAGATTGAAGAGTTTTTTAATAGTTATAAACAAATCTAAAAATGTGAACAAATCTACCATGACTCCATAACTTTCTCAGAATGAAAAATTAGTCTTTGCATGCACAAATAGGTTTGTGGTAAGTCGAATACTAGGGATAATTTTAAGAAGGGACCCCTAAAAGCTTATTATAAAATCTTGGTGAATCCTAGATTTCATTTATAATTCCATTGGTGAATCTTTGGCAAAATCACCACATCGATATAAATTGACTGGTGATTTATATTAGTTATTTTTAAAAACTAATAAATAGTTGGTGAATCAAGCATCATATTCAAATCAAGAAATATTGGAAAAAATACAAGTTAAACCCCTTTCCCCAAACACATTCATGGGCTAAATATGCTTGAGGTGAAATAATGATTATGATCAATGGATCCCCTAAGTTTTTTAGAATGACTATTTTATTTTGACTTATGAAATTAGGGGCAGTCTAACCATATCAAACACTTTCCTAAATGAATAATTCTAGGAAAGGAAGACGTGAGAGATAACATGAATAAGAATTTATATAGACCCATCCCAAACTTAAACCCTAAACAAATGTATGAAACTATGAAAAAAATTCATCACCAAATTAATGCCCAAACACACATTCACAAGATTTTTGAGGTCTTGTTGATCTCGTTAATAAGTAAACAATACCAAATAAATGCAAAATCTTGTTCATCTCATTACTAACAAAAAATCCTATATGATAACTAAATTGTGTCTAATATTAAGGGTTTTTATATAAGATAAAAAGGGTTTTCACATTGCGAACAAAAATATGATGAAAAAATAACATGGCAACTATTTGAATCCCTTAAAAGATAGGCATAGTTCATTAAAAGTTTGAAAACATTTTTAGATATATATGACTTGTATTTCTTATTTGGATTGTACTTCATTATTGTTTACTTAAAATCCTCCTTGGCCTCCTCTTACAATTGTCACTTGCTTCCTGATTCCCATGACATGTAGGGCTTGTATTTCTTTCTTAGATTGTACTTCATTATTGGCTTCTTAGACTCCTCCTTAGCCTCCTCTTGTAATTGTCTCTCACTTCATGATTCCCATGACATGTAGGGCTTGTATTTCTTACTTGGATTGTGCTTCATTGTTTGTTACTTAGACTCCTCTTTGGTTATCACTCCCTTTGTGATTCTCACAACCATAAAGGAATACAAATTTAATAAAAATAAAGTTATATGAATTTAAGTTTTAGGGTTTCATGGTTCTAAGGTTTTAAGAAATTTTAAACACTTACTTGGATATCTTTTATAGGAATTAATCTATGTTAATTAAAAAACCAATGGATAAAGAGGTTAGAGGATGAGAATTCTAAAGTTGAGATATTATTTATGACTCTTTTTTAACAATTAAATTTGTCATTCTTTTTAAAGATTAAATTTATCCTTTTTAAGTGTTAAATTTTATGGCCATATGACTAAGTATAAATTGAGTATATACCTCTTTAAGTCTCTCAAAAGACCAACCAAATAATATAATAAATTGAGTATAGTAAAAATTATGATAAAAAATCAAAGTATAAAGTATAAACTATGGGGCCATAGAGAAAGACAACTATGAAAAGTGAGGATGACATAAGAAAAAAAAATATTCAAAACATTTTTATAGTTTTAAAATTATAAATAATATCATAAGGTCTACCAAAATATCTTAACCACATCCATATTGGCCTTTAAAATATTTATTTATTTTAATTAACAAACCATGCCAACTAGAATATAATTATTACCTTAAACATTTAAAAACAAAATGTGTATGATCATGAGGCTCTATTGCATTTATTTGTTAGGGAAGTCCAAGAACAAACACACCTATTCTGATTCCTCTTGTTGGATCTTGCTCCTTAGAAAGAGCACAGTATGATTACCAAATATATATGAGCAATTATAAATGCGGAAATAACCAAAAATACAAGTAACTAGAATTCACCAATAGCACAGAATATGAGAGACAATACACTGTCTTGTATTAACACTATACAGAAAAGAATACAACAAAGAGCCGCCACACTCTTTCACCTTACAGAGGTTTGCCACACCTCAAGTGTACAATAATTCTTCTCACACAACACTCTCCTACACAAAAAATGGTCCCAACAACCAACTCACAAACCGAATTGGTGTTCACCTCTCCAACTAGTCAGTAATAACCCTGCCAGTACATCAAGCACTCTATAGCACTTCAAGTTGATCTCCCATGAACCTGCAACCTGCAATTCAACAAACCATACTCACATGTGGATCTCCTATGAGCTTGCAACAACTTGCAACTCAATGATCATACACACACCCAGAAGGTACTTCCTTGCCTTCCTTATCTTATGCTTATACAATACATGCCAATGGGTCTATAAATAGATCCCTAACTTAAACACTAACTTAGACTCTTAATTTAGACAATTATCCATGCAGCTCAAGACTCTAACTGGTCTTTACATGCAAACTCTTCATTCACTTAACTAAATGTCTGTGCAACTAGCACTTCTGGAATGCACAGGCGACTGACGCCGGTCCCTGCTTGTCTGGTTCTGCCGACGTCGGCCGACTCCCTACCGTCACCGATGGCCTTCAGCACTGCTCACGACTGACATCGGTCCTGCTGCCGACGCCGATGCTCCTAGATCTCAGCAACCTTCTGTTCCACCTTGTTTGCAAGTAGCTGAAGCTTTTAGCTCCATAACCTAACAATCTCCCACTTGGAGATAAACAGCTGCAACCTGTACATGTACCTATACTCCGTCTAGTTTGTTCCCTTGGCTATGTATCCATCTTCAAAAAATCACCCTTGAAGACCAACCACCACAAAATCCATGGTGCAAAACCTGTCATCCAAATCACCTGCCACATCCACATCTACAACCATGTAGAAAATCACCTGAACCTGCATAGCATGTGCACCTGCTACTAGTCCCTGTAAGAATCCACTGAAGTGCCCTCTAATGGTTCTCTCCCGGATTGGCTCCTAACTTGTGACAACTCCCACTGCTTGGGAAAACTCAAGTTTAGTACATACCATGCACTCAACCTCATTATGTGAATCAAGACACCTATTCAAAGAATTGTCCAACCATCGGCGTGCTAACCGGTCTCACACAATCATCCTGAAACAAAGTCAACATGTGACCTCCCATGTCTCTAGAACACACTCATGTCAAAGAATCTTGCTGCTCCCAGATTCTCCATGACAAACACCTGAACTAGCTTTACCTTTAGTTTAGCAATACCCTGTATATGTAACCCTACAACAAGCACATCATACAGTAATAAGATAGTGTAGCTAATACTATCCAACCTGGTAAAGAGAAACACAATGAACAAACCACCATTGCCCTGTAGCTAATACAAGACCATATACCCTGATCTTCCATCTCACGTATCCATTTCCGCTCTTCTTCATCTTGAACATCCATTCATCTCTCAGTGCTTACTTCTAGCTGGCAACACTACCCAAAACAACTATTTGGTTCTCCTCCAAGGAATCACATCCTCATTCATGCCTAGCTCCCACTATTTCCTGGATCTACCTGTTCTACTTCTTCAATAACTTCCTGGTCCTATGCCATAAGTGAGCAACAAGTAGTGTAAAGAAGGTAAATGACGAATTTAAGAACTTACACCTACAGTCCTCCATATGGGCGCTTGAGACTCCATGACAGCTTGCTATCCACCCAAAATTCGTCTCAGTAACCGATGCCGATCACATCTCAGTCTGCAGTCGACCGATGTCAGTTTCCTGCGACTACCTCCTTGCCGACATCAGTTTCCCCTGGCTGACGCCAGTCATTCTCTGCCCTGAGTCACCAACATCGGTCTGCACATAGCCGACGTCGGTCCCTGTCTGGATGCCAATGCCGATTTTCCTGTCGACGTCGGTCTCTGTGTTTTTCTAGTGAGACTTGACTTTTTCCCGTGAGCTCCTTTTGGATCAAACCCTTGTCCAAAACACCCTTGCTCTGCTCAGAATTCCTCTGCATCTTGTGCTGAACTCTATCCGTCACTTTCTCCTTGAAAACCAAGGCTTTCTTGTTCTTGTCACTAACATCGGATTCCTCAAGAAACGTCACCTTCTTCTTCTGCATACAGAAACCACGATCCATACCTTCCAAATCTGAAAGCATATCCATTGACTCAAGAACAAGCATCTCCTTCTTATCTATGTGACCAAGCCTATCAAGCCACATCTCTGAATCTACAGCTGAAGTAGAAAACCCAAAAAGAGAATCAGTAGTACAAGTAGATAGATAAAGCGTACCTACTTTCTTACCTCTAGCTACAACAAGTGTACCCTTGGTAACCTTCCAAGAGTCCACTGTGAGAGTTACTGTGCAACCCTCATCACCCAAACTTCTAACAGAAATCAAGTTCTGCTCTAGAACTAGGACGTGCATGACCTCCTTTAACACCCATGTGTTATCTGTCTGTAGTTTTAGCTTCACTTTCCCTTTGCCAACAATCTGACAAGGCTTACCATCCCCTACACAAATTTTTCCAAAATCTCCCTGGACATACTCATGAAAAAATTCTCTATGTGGGGATGCATGAAAAGAGGCACCAGAATCTAAAACCCAAGATTCTACTTTATCCAAAGAACATACCAGAGCATCCTGTGCAATGTACTCTACAACATCTGCTTCTTCTTCATGTCCTTCATGCCGATCTTCACCTGATCTGAAATCTCTCTTTATGTGCCCTTGCTTTCCACACTTCTAGTAGGTTATTCTGCCATACCTGGACTTGGATCCCCTGCCTGTCTTCGACCTTGATCTCCCATGCTCTATCTTTTCTCTTTGCCTTCCTCTGCCTTCAACACTCAAAGCATTTCCTGATGATTCACCTGTGCTATTCCTGTGTATCTCTTCATTCAAGATTACACTCACAACATCATCCACTTTTAGGACTTTTGAAGGAGACACAGTATTAGAAACTGCCATTACCAAACCTTCCCAACTTTCAGGTAATGAACACAAGATTAAGAGAGCTCTTATTTCATCATCAAATACAATATTGACTGAACTTAATTGGTTTACTAAACCATGGAAATCACTAAGATGGCTATGAACAGATCCACCTTCCAACATTTGCAAATTAAATAAACGCTTCATAAGAAATACCTTATTAGAAGTTGAGGGTTTTTCATATAAATTTGCCAAAGATTCCATCAACTCCACCGTTGTCTTACACTGTGATAAGCTGGAAATCACAGATGATGCAAGACTCAATCTAATAGATCCCAGAGCCTTCCGATCAAGAACCTCCCATTCTTCATCTTTCATATCCGAGGGTTTGCAACTAACCCCTCCCAACGGTAAGTATAAATCTTTTTGATACAGATAATCCTCAATCTGCATCCTCCATAATTGGTAGTTCTTGCCATTAAACTTTTCCATTCATAGCTGACTGTCTTCTATCATTGCTCAACTCTCACTCAAACAGAAACCCTGTGAGTAACCTGTAATCAAAACACACTAACCATATCTAATCCAATCTGTTAGTATCCCAACCAAAAGCTCTGATACCACTTGTTAGGGAAGTCCAAGAACAAACACACCTGTTCTGATTCCTCTTGTTGGATCTTGCTCCTCAGAAAGAGCATAGTATGATTACCAAATATATATGAGCAATTATAAATGCGGAAATAACCAGAAATACAAGTAACTAGAATTCACCAATAGCACAAAATATGAGAGACAATACACTATCTTGTATTAACACTATACAGAAAAGAATACAACAAAGAGCCGCCACACTCTTTCACCTTACAGAGGTTTGCCACACCTCAAGTGTACAGTAATTCTTCTCACACAACACTCTCCTACACAAAAAATGGTCCCAACAACCAACTCACAAACCGAATTGGTGTTCACCTCTCCAACTAGTCAGTAATAACCCTGCCAGTACATCAAGCACTCTATAGCACTTCAAGCTAATCTCCCATGAACCTGCAACCTGCAATTCAACAGACCATACTCACATGTGGATCTCCTATGAGCTTGCAACAACCTGCAACTCAATGATCATACACACACCCAGAAGGTACTTCCTTGCCTTCCTTATCTTATGCTTATACAATACATGCCAATGGGTCTATAAATAGATCCCTAACTTAAACACTAACTTAGACTCTTAATTTAGACAATTATCCATGCAGCTCAAGACTCTAACTGGTCTTTACATGCAAACTCTTCATTCACTTAACTAACTGTCCGTGCAACTAGCACATCTGGAACGCACAGGCGACCGACGCCGGTCCCTGCTTGTCTGGTTCTGCCGACGTCGGCCGACTCCCTGCTGTCGCCGGTGGCCTTCAGCACTGCTCACAATCGACGCCGGTCCTGCTGCCGACGCCGGTGCTCCTGGATCTCAGCAACCTTCTGTTCCACCTTGTTTGCAAGTAGCTGAAGTTTTTAGCTCCATAACCTAACATTATTCAGTTTGTTATTTGTGCATTGTTTAAAAGAATTATCTTACATGTTATTATTTCTCAAAGGAAATCAATTTCTTGTTTGTTTAAAATAAGTATATTATATAATAAACTGAGTATAGAAAAAATATAATGATAAGTTACCTAAAAAAAATTTATTTAAGGATATTTTCTCAAAATATTGTCTTTCAAATGTCTTAAACATATCCATAATCAATAATGCTAAGGTCTGTCAAAATGTCTTAACCATACCCATAATCAATAATGGCTTTTCAAATAGTTTTTTATTTCAATTAAAAACCATGTCAATTAAAATATAATTATTACCTTAAATATTTAAAAACAAAATACAATATGATCATGAGGCTCTATTATGTTTATTTAATTTGTTCTTTGTGCATTGTTTAAAATAAGTATCATGCATGTCATTATTTTGTAGAGGAAATCAATTTCTTATTTGTTTAAAATAATTATGTGGTAAAGACCACTTAGATAATATAATTAACTGAGTATAGCAAAAATAGTGATAAAAAATTAGAGTATAGAGTATAAACCAACTATGGGTCCATAGGGCAAGACAACTATGAAAAGCAAGGATGACATAACTGAAAAAAAGATTCAAAACATTTTCATATTTTTAAAATTATAAAATGTATAATAAGGTCTACCAAAATATCTTAACCACATCCATATTGTCCTTTCAAATATTTTTTATTTCAATTAACAAACCATGCCAACCAGAAGATAATTATTGCATTAAACATTTAAAAACAAAATACAGTATGATCATGAGGCTCCATGACTCTTTTTGTGTAGTACATGGTAAGATCATGTGCAATACTTAGTATAAATTTAGTATATACCACAACTCACATTTTTTAAACAATTCTTTGATCTAATAGACTCAAATAAGTTCATATTATAAGGGATCAATTCTTTGAGGTTTTATCCTTTGTAAGTTACACCTTGAAGGAATCTACAAAATGTATCTCTTTAGATATTAGATATTATTTTCCTCAAGATGAACTACTACAATCCATGGCTGTGATGTAACTTCAATATTAGAAAAATGTTATCTAATTATATTTTTAGAATAAAATTAAAACCTTGGCCCAACACTTCTACAAGAGTTTATAGTTGAATGTTGAACAAACTGAAGGCATTTTATATTTTCCAAAGCTAAGGGAGTGGTCTGTTTAATTTTCCATAATAAGTTTAAGACCATGCTTTTGAAGATGGCTCAATCACTAGACTATGGAATACCTTAAGTTTGAGTGAAATACTATGTGATGGTATTTCACAATATTTTAATCTTGCTAATTCATGCCAAACAATGATTTTGGACTCAATGAAAGATGAGAGAATTATTAGTGCCTTATCATTTTAAAAGTCAAAGTTAATAAACAATCTTAACAAATATTAGAGACTTACTTGAGGCTATATACAACTACATACAATGTCCTCAATTTTCCATTTGATAGAGCTCTATAGATTTGGCATTCAACATCTAAAAGAAGAGGATTGACTAATAATTCTTTAAACACACTACAATTTTGCAATACTAGATTTGAGTCCAACAACTTTTGAAGAGAATGCAAAAAACAATTATCAAGAACAAAATGAATAAAATTGGCATGTTGATATTTGAAATTTAGGTATATGCAATATGAATTTGATCAAGGAAGGACAAAAAAAATTGATCAATTTTGAGATTTATTTTATCAAGGTTTTGAGGAAGCTTATTGAAGATAATGCAGAGTATATAAATGATTAAGAGGTAATTTGTGTATTTTTATTTCTATTTGATTAAGAGAACATGTCTATAATAGTTATTAA
This sequence comes from Torreya grandis, assembly GCA_037957365.1. Taxonomy (NCBI): domain Eukaryota; kingdom Viridiplantae; phylum Streptophyta; class Pinopsida; order Cupressales; family Taxaceae; genus Torreya; species Torreya grandis. The sequence goes on from JARHVA010000014.1 coordinate 808,161, forward strand.
CTCTATTATATAAATTCTTAAGTATATTATGGTGTTCCCTTGTTATTTTATATTAAACTTATTTGAGGTATCTATATTGTAATGACTTGTAAGTATCTATATTAGACCAACAATTTCACTTTCAACAATAGCTTGCATAAATGACTAGAAAATTTGAGAAAACCATCACATATGTATTTGAAAAACTTTCATTAATCCCATGGGTTATGTGTTAGATCAACATTAAAATTTTCCTTGGGGTCCCTCAATATTTTGATGTCAATTCACTAAAAAATGGGGCAAAATCTAAAACCTCAATCCTCATAGTTTTAATTCCACCTGCATCATATTTAATACTAAAAATAAAATAAACATTAGGTTTGAAAATTATTTATTATTCAATTTTTTAGTAATTAAAACCATAAATAAGGAAGGGCATGTTTTTTTTACTTAGTTTTATAAATGTGTTAAGGACCACTTGTGACTTAAGACATAATAATCTTAGGGTAATAATTATATTTTATCTGGCATGGTTTGTTAATTGAAATAAAAAAATATTTGAAAGGCCATTATTGATTATAGATATGGTTAAGATATTTTGGTAGACCTTATCATTATTGATTATGGATATGGTTAATACATTATCATTATATTTATTCATTTCAAGATAGATGACTATGCATGCAAAAAACTGCTCTCAGTCTTCAGAACAAAAGAAACAGAAATCCATACCTTGTAGTTTCAATCAAAATGAAACCAACTTAAAAATTGTCTACATCTTGTCCCAATATTTTGACTACTAGACCTTCACTTCCACCAATAACTTGCATCAATGACTAGAAAAATCAAGAAACCATCATAAAAAATCTTTAAATGAATGCTTTTCAAGGAACTTATCATTATATTTATTCATTTCAAGATAGATGACTATGCATGCAAATAATTGCTCTCTATATTTAGAATTAAAAAAGCATAGATCCATACCTTGAAGTTGCAATTTCAATCATAAAGAAACTAACTTAAAAATTCTCTGCACCTTTGTTTTCAACTATTAGGAACTTGTGCTACCCCTTCTCTTTACTTTGTTATTATAATAGTTGTTATGGATGCATATGCTTTGTAAGTCATCTTGTGAGCATTTTGTTTTATCTCACATTCATGGAAAGTAGTAGTTACTTAGATTAGACTTAGTATATAAGTAAGTGTTAAGGCCAATGAAGGCATCCATAAATTTATTTTATTGAGTTTGATTAAAGGAGGTTGCCCCCTTGAAGAGGCCAATGATTCTAAAATTTATCCATTGTAATTCAGTTTTACTTATTTGAGTTGATATATTGTTAATTTTAATAGTTTATTTTATATATTTTTAATTATCTACTAACTTGTTTAGGAAGGATCCTCTCATCTGGTATCAGATCACTTTTTAGGGCCAATTTTTAAATTCAAAAAGTCTTAACTTTCTTATGCTACATAATTCATTTAAGTAATTTTCTATATCACAATAATCTATTTCATATCAGGGTAAAAACCTGTTCACATCACTATGGGAAGTTCTTGGGTGAAATCCCTAAAACTCATTATGAGGAGTACCACAAGAACCCCAAAGTAGTTAGCCCATTGAGAGGAATTGATAGAAAAATAGGTAATGGCCCCTTCCTGATTAAGTGGTTCCCACCTATGATGAAAACCAAGAGATGTTGCTTAGAGGTAAATCCATGGCCAAATTTTTTTTGGAGAGTCGTTCTCACTTAGATGCCATTGGTGGCCAGAGAGATATCTTTAAAACTTTAGGCAGCCATTAAAACTTGGAGCCCATTTCTATCAATTTTAGAATACTTCCAGTAGACTATCAATTAATCCATCATCATAGTATCAAAAGACTCTTAGAGGAATTAAATTTAGATAGTTGATAGTGAGCCAAAACCAAACAATCTTTAGAAAACTATCAATAGAGTATCGAAAGACTCTTAGAGGAATTGTAGCCAGACATTTAATAGAAGATAGAAACCAAAAACCACATAAAATAAATAAATAAAAATATTTATTTTTCATATGTATCCCCATTGATCCTTAAAATTTATTTGAGCACCTAAAATTTCATTCTCCACATTTTCTTCCTTGAGGTCCCATATCCTAATTCTACTCCTAATTCTCGTAAATCTCAATTTTCCTTTTTTTGGGGTTTTGCCATAACTTCTATTTTTATCCATTTACCTCAAAAAATTTCCATAGTATTCATCTCCCTTTGATTCTCCTCTTTCCCTCTTTGTATAATTTTCCAATTTTTTCATTTTCACTCCTAAAATTACCCTTGCCTTCATCAATTATACTCCCACTATGTAAACCTTTACCCCTTCCAATTTTACCCAAATCACAAACTTCCCTTATTAAATGTGTCTTAACTCTAGTTTTCCTACCCATTACAAAAAATTAAAAATATCTTATTTGGGTCATGGTAGTAACCCAAACAGGAGCAAAAAACATGAAGGATGAAATTGCCACCCTCAAGACACACATCAAAGATCTTGATGAAAAAATTCTCAGCCTCAATCTTCAACATACCACCTTGAACAATAGATGACAACCAGAGTCCTCTTTCAACACCAAATTTTCTTCTTCTAGTAATTTTTATGGGCCAAAGCTTGATTTTCCTTGATTCCATGGTGTAGATCCAACTGGATGGATCTATAGAGTAGAAAAATATTTTAGTCTACATAATACTTTTGATGCCAACAAGGTTTCGCTTGCATCCTTTCACTTGGAAATTGAATCCATTCAATGGTATTGTTGGTATACCAACACCAATTTTTACACCCTCATTTTGTAATGGTTTGGCCTTAGTTCTTTTTATGAATTCATGAGAGAACTCACTAAACTTTTTGAAATAGGAACCATGAGAGAATATCAAATAAAATTTGAAAAACTAGCCAATCACACAGAGGGATTATCTAATGAATTATATAGGATTTGCTTTGTCAGTGGATTAAAGGATGTAATTTGATCTAAGGTTAAAATTTTCTAGCCAACACAATGATGGAATCCCTAGGGTTGGCTAAATTGGTAGAGGATAATATCATAGCTCAACAATGATTCAAATCAAATTTTGCTTCATTCAGAAATACAACTCCACAATGATCTCAAACAATGCTAGCCCCCAGAACCACTCTTATCAAGCATTTGAGTGAAGCAAAGATGTGAGCTTGTAGATAAAAAGGACTATGATATAATTATGATAACAAATTCACTTAGGGACATTGATGTGTCAAGTAAAATCTCTACCTATTAGATGTGGACTATCTACCCAAAATTAAATATTGGGAAGATGTTTAGGATACAATAGTTGATTTGGAAGAAGCTCAGCTGATTGTGGAACCTAATTCTCAAGAAGATCAACTAGAGATCTCTCTCCATGCTTTAAAAATAGTCTCCACCTCATAAACCATGTGAGTCAAGTGCTACTTCAAGAAGTTCCCTCTCATAATACTCATTAATTCTAGTAGCACTCATAACTTCATTAATCCTTAGATCACCAAATAGGCTAATTGTTTTTTCTATCCTTGGTCTAAATTTGAAGTCATGATTGCCAATGGGGGCACATTACCTTGAAAAGGGAAGTGTCATAATGTGTGTATCTCTATTGGAGATTATAACTTATGCTCTGACATGTTTGTCTTGCCATTAGGTGGATGTGATGTTATTTTTGGAGCCCAATGGTTATGCACACTTGCAACCATCTTATGGAATTTTACTAAACTTTAGATGTAGTTTTTAGACAATGGGGAAAAATATGCATTGGAAGGCTTACAACTATGGTCCCTTAGCATCATTAGTTCACATTGTATATAAAATCTTATTAATAAGAATTCACATGGCATCATTACCCAATTTCACTCCATTCAAATACAATCATCAATGGTCTCCACTCCTATTTATGATCTACAAGCCATTTTACATAATTATGTGCATGTCTTTGTTGAACTAGTAGGATTACCACCTTCATAGCCAAAAGACCACCATATTCAACTTCTTCCTAGAAGTGTTCCTCCTAACATTAGGCCCTATCACTAACCATTTTAGCAAAAGATTGAGATTGAGATGCTCATTCAAGACTTACTAAACTAAGGCATTATTTGCCCCAATAACAGCCCATATTCTTCCCCAGTTCTCCTTGTTTAGAAAAAATATGGGTCATGGTACCTCTACATTGAATTCTATGCACTTAATCACATCACCATCAAGGATAAGTTCTTGATCCCTATTATTGATGAGCTTCTTATTGAGATTTATGGAAGTCATTTTTTATCTAAGTTAGATCTTTACTCTAGATATCACCAGATCTAGCTTCATTAGGATGATATCCCTAAGACAACATTTTGCATGCATGATGGCCACTACGAGTTTTTGGTCATGCCCTTTGGCCCCACTAATTCTCCTTTGACATTCCAAACATTGATGAATAAAATATTCTGGCCCTACCTATGGAAATTCATTTTGGTCTTCTTTGATGACATCCTCATCTATAGTAAAACATTGTCTAAGCATCTCCAACATATAGAGCTCACTCTACAACTTCTCTCTGACCATCATCTTTGTGCAAAATAGTCCAAATGCACTTTTGTCCAAGATTAAGTTGAGTATCTCGAGCATATTTTTTTATCCCAAGGGGTTTGGGTGGATCTTGAAAAAATAGTTGCCATGAAAAATTGGCCTCATCCTTAGACACTCAAGAGCTCTCATGGTTTTTTGGGGTTGACTAGATACTATAGTAATCTCATTAAGGATTATAAGATGATTTTAGCTTTGTTGATAGCTATGTTTAAAAATGATGACTTTACATGGACACAAGTTTTTGAGTGTGAATTTGAAGAATTGAAACAAGTTATGTGTACTACACCTATTCTAGCTATGACAAATTTTTCTAAGATGTTAACTATCAAGAGTGATGCTTATGGAAATAGACTTGGTATTGTTCTCCTCTGAGTAGGATGACCCATTGCATTCACTATTAAATATCTTTATAGAAATAATTTATCACTCTCTACTTATTAGAAGGAAATGATGGCCATTTTGCATGTAGTATAGAAGTGATGGCAATATCTACTGGGAAATCATTTTTGCATCAAAACTGATCACCAAAGTCTAAAATATTACTTGGAAAAATGGATCTCTACCCCATCACAATAGAAATGGGTCAGAAAAATCATGGGTTATGACTATGAGATCACTTACAAGAAGGGTAAGGACAATATTATGGTTGATGCTTTATCTCACACATTTATGGACCAAGCTTCCCTTTTAGCTATTTCCATGCCTATTCCAAATTGGTTGGCTATTTTATAATAAGGGTATGTCAATGACTCCTCATTATCTTAAATCATTCAATGATTGGATACTAACTCCTCTATTGTACTACATTATTATTGGGATGGAGATTTTTTGTGATACAAAGGTCGTCTAGTGCTTCCCTAAAGTATAAATCTTTAGTAGGTAGTATTTTATGAACTTCATGCTTCTCCATCCATAGGGGCACTCAATGTTTCTCAAAAATTATGAGTGGGCATGATGTAACTTCTTTTGGAAGGGAATGAAAAGGTAATTCAATAGATGGTGGTTGAATGTGATACCTACCAACACAACAAGGGTGAAACCACACGCATCCCTGGGTTGTTTGAACCCTTGTCCATCCCTACCAAGATTTGAATAAATATTTTTATGAATTTCATTGAGGGGATCCATAAATCTAGAGGGAAAATAGTGATCTTGGTTATGGTTGATTGTCTCTCCAAATATAGTCATTTTTTTGCCCTCGACCACCCCTATACTACCTACACAATCATATATTTTTTCTTGGACCAGATTTTATGTCTTCATGGCATTCCTTCATCCATTTTCATCAGATCATGATGCAACCTTCACCATACATTTTTGGATAGAACTATTTTGACACATTGGCACCCAATTGAAGATGAGTTCTAGGTATCATCCCTAAATGGATGGCCAAACTAAAATTGTCAATAAATGTTTGTAAAATTTCCTTTGTTACTTAAACTCATAACAAAAACATAAGTGGTAAAAGTGGCTCCCCCTCACCAAATGGTGGTACAATACCTCCTACCACAGTTCAACTAAAATGACTCCATATGAAGTCATCTATGGTTAAGCACCACCAGTGATCCTTTCATACACCCCCAATAATTCATCAATTCAAGAAGTTGACATGATTCTCTAAACCTAGGACTAGATCCTCAATACCCTATGGGACAATATTCATATTGCATAAAATTGAATGAAATAATAGGCTGATCAACACCATTCTAAATGCACTTTTTAAGTACGTGATATGGTTTTTCTTTGCCTATATCCATACAAGTAATCCTATCTAAAAATCAAAGTGTGTCATAAGTTAGTTACCAAGTTCTATGTGCCCTATAAGGTTCTCCATAGTATTAGGTCAGTTGTTTATAAGTTAGAGCTCCCACTTTCTTCTTGAGTTCACCTAATCTTTCATGTCTCTTGTCTAAAAAACATTCTTGGCACAAACATCAAAGTGAAAACTATTTTACCAGAGCTTGATAATGAGGGATCTATATTTCTTGAGTTGGAGGTGATCTTGGATAGGTGCACATACCAACTTCCCTCCTGCTCCATCACAAAAGTTTTAATTCAGTGGCATGAAATGTAACCAGAGGATGCCACATGGGAACCACTATTTTAGATTCAGCACCAATTCCCACATCTTAAGCTTTGAAGACAAACCTTTTTATAAGAGCTATGGGATGTTAGGAACATATGTTACCCCTTCTCTTTACTTTTTTAGTATAATAGCTACTATATATGCATATGGTTTGTAAGTCATCCCATGAGTATTTTGTTTTATCCCACATTCATGGGAAGTAGTAGTTGCTTATATTAAACTTAGTATATAAGTAAGTGTTGAATCCAATGAAGGCATCCACAACATTATTATATTGAGTTTTTTCAAAAGAGGTTTCCCCCTCAAAGAGGCTAGTGATTTTACAATTTAGCCATTGTAATTCAATTCTACTTATTTGAGTTAATATATTGCTAATTTTCATAGTTTATTTCATGTATTTGCAATAATCTACTAACTTGTTTAAAAAGGATCCTCTCATCAACCTTTTATCCTAATATTTCAACTACCATATCTTTGATTTCTCTAATAGCTTACATCAATGACTAGAAAAATTGATAAACTATCAACAAATATATTAAAATAAATGCTTTTCAAGAAACTTATCATTATATTTATTCATTTCAAGATAGATGATTGTATATGAAAACAACTTCTCTAAGTCTTCAAAAAAAAGAAAAACAAATCCATACCTTGCAGTTGTAATCACAAGGAAACTAACTTATAAATTATCTACACTTTTGTTTCCAACATCTCATCCCAATATTCTGACTATCAAAGCTTTGGTTCTGCCAATAGTTTGCATAAATGATAAGAAAAAATAAGAAACCATCACATATGTATTTTATAAACTTACATTAATCATACTGGTGATGTGTTAGACCCATATTAAATTTTGCCTTAGGCCCCTCAATATGCCAACACCAATTCACTAAAAAATGGGAAAAGATCTAAACTTCAATCCCCATAGATTTAATTCCACCTACACCACATTCAATGCTAGAAATAAAATAAACATTAGGTTTGAAAATTAATTTATTATTAATTTTTTAATTATTAAATCCATATAAAAGGAAGAGCATGTGGCACCAAAGAATATTCAAAACATTTTCATAGAATAAAATATAATTATAACCTTAAGATTATTGTGTCCAAAGTTCTCTCTCTCTCTCTCTCTCTCTCTCTCTCTCTCTCTCTCTCTCTCTCTCTCTCTCTCTCTCTCTCTCTCTCTCTCTCTCTCTCTCTCTCTCTCTCACACACACACACACACACACACACACACACACACGAATAAGACCCATACATGTATAGTAACACTAGAAAATTTGTGTCTCAAAATATAATTGAGTATAATCTAAAAGGAAAATTTGTTTCTTGAACTATGAAATTATATAAAATTGAGGCTATTTGACCTATGTATATTTTTTGTAGAATTAGCCATTTTCAAAATTGAAAAAACCTACTTATAGAATTTTGGCTAAAAATAGCCTCTAAAATTTTCCCTATGGACCAAGACATTTTCAAATAGATTTATTTGATATCAAAAAGTTAAAATATGAGTTTGTCATAGGTTTAAAATTAGTTTCAATGTTGAAATACTCCTACATAATTCTAATATGTCATATCATGCTCAACCAAGCTTATGGTGATAACAAGAGTTATTAAATAGTTATGAAATTCCATTACATGCATAAATAAGTCTATAATATTTAAAGTCTATTTCACCAAGTAACATATAACTTTGAAATCCTAAATAGTTCTTTTTTTTCTCATCAAATGGCTTTTTACATAGTCCCAAGTAGCTATCAAAAGCTAAACCTAATCAACATATCTCAAAAGGATATTTTTTAAGGTTTATGGTTATTTTCTATAAATATTTGAATCCTCCAACTATTATGCAACCTTACACATCCAAATTTATACTAGTAACTTCAAATAAACATTTTATAATGTCAAATAAGCTTCAAAATCCTACATGCCAGTGTCATATATTAAAGACTCACAAAATATTGTTTTAAGTGGAGTTTTTAAAGCCATTTTACACTGCAGACTCTAAGAACACATTTTACGATGTAAGATTGACCCACAAAGCCTACATGCTTCCAAAGATAACTTAAAATAATCATTTGATAGTGTAAAATGACTTGATATTTCTTGTTTATAGATTTGAATACTACCTCCAATGAATGATTGCATACTCCTCTAGTTGTAAGTGCTTTAGATAAAACTATAATTTGATCAATGATTTAAATAAGTAGTGATAGGTTTCAATGTGTTAAGTCATGTACATGGAATATTTATCCATTCAATGATGGTTTCAAGTGTAGATCTAGTTTTGGATATTTTGAATAAGCCTTCAAGTTATCATGGCCTACCACAACATGCAAACAATTCTTAACATCTTGTACATGGATTGAATCCTCATGTAACATATTTATAAAAAGTTCAAGCTCTTTGAAGTGAAATATAGAAGTCTCAGATGGATTCCAAAAACACATCAAATATTTTAAGTACAGCATTCTCAAGATTTTTTTCCTTTTTGGATTTATATAATGCATTTTACAAATTAAAAATGACTTAAAAATCCCACAGTGAAGATAAACAAACTCCAAATACTCATCAAAAGTGATTTTGAGCATGTTTTCCAAACTTATTTTGATAGATAATGGTTAATGTAGTTATAATACCCTAATAAAATGGATGAATAAAACCATTCTAAAGTAGGCCAATTAAATTAATTCAAATAACATAATATATTGAATCTAGAAAATTACCAAATATATAAAGTACAATGTCAATTGATATTCTGATAATTACATCACAAATAAGAGATAATAATTTGCTTATTTATAGATGCACAAGGGGATATAATATGTTTATATGTAAGAATAGGAAAATATATGCTTAGGATACCATTTTTACATTCTTGAAATATTATTTCTATAGGCTTAGACACTATCATCAACCTATGGACACTAGCATCAACGCTTCTATCTATGGCTTGACACTTATATCTAGTATAAAATATTCATTATATTTAAAACTAACCATTATTCCTATTATTTTTTTCTATCACCTTTATGTTGACGTATCTGGATCATGTGCATAGGCTCTGTATGACTATATATATCTCAAACCCTAGTTATTTACCTTAAGGCATGCCACCTTGCCAAAATTGGGTTAGTGGGCTCATAAATTCAAGGTAAACTCAAGGACCCCTTTGTCAATGAGTGTTTTCTACATAGCCACTACTCTAAAAAGGGCTTCAAACATATGTAGTTTTCCCCTGAGTGTGGGTTTGTGTGTACACAAGGTTGTAATATGTTATATACAATGGAATACAATGATCTAGCTCATAACTTGACAAATATTGCTCATGGGTTATTTATTGAATGCTTTTGACCTATAATATGGTTGTTCCTATGACTGGTATAAAAATAAGGAAGAAAAGGAAAGTAGAACTCAGTTGTGTTATTAATTGAATGAGATTGAATATGTACTTGCTTTATATTTTCTAGATGGATAATGAGTACACTTTGATTTGTATTTATAACACACATTTTTAAAATTTCTAATGGAAGGGTTAGATAAGATAAATAGTATAACCCATACGTTTTGAAAGATTTGAAATTTAGATGACTTTTAATGTAGGACACTAGATAAGGAATCTGGACACTAGCATCGACATTAGTGTCCCTATATGAATAGTAGTATCTTGTAAGAAATAAAACTATCAAAAGTTTATAACTAAAATTAAAGTATATAAATCATATTTTAATCTTGTTTTAGTGTACATGGGATCTATCAAAATGATAAGGTCAAACCATAAGATAATAATTTAGGCACAGTGAGATGGTGAATATGAGTCTATTGATAGCAAGAAGGTATAGAATTAAATGGTAGATACATGATTGGTATGTATCAAGTGTAAAAGACTAAGATGTTATATATAATCAAATTTTAGTATTCGCATGCCCCCCATCTTTAATATAGTAATGCATAAAGATGAAATTACTAGATTAAAGGAAATAAATGTGTACCTAGTTGTGTACACCACCCTTACCTTTAAACGAGCCATATTAAATTTTATTATGGTGTATGACCTATAACCAAGAGCATGTTATAGTATAAATTAGTATATGTAATTTGAAATTGAATAATTAAAATGTTGAAAAGTAAACAAAGTAAGGAAGGAGTATACATGTGAGTCAATGAACCATACTTCCCATTAGTACTTTAATTTGGTAAATATTCTCCATTATGAAGCATTTGAGTTAAGAGTGGCTTAGAACTAAACCTTGGATCTTTGAAGAGGAAACTTGGAGGGTAATTATGCCCCTAATCTGGTACTAGGGTGAGTTGTGACATGACCATTAAAATCATTAAATATCAATTGCATAAATCAAGTGAATGTATAATAAATCCAAGTTAAGTGGTATAAAAAACTAAACCTAAAAAATGGGATTAGTGGTTATCACTTCAAGGGTGTTGAATCTCAACCACACTACTTAAAGGATCCAACTGTTATAGATAGGAAGGCTCAAAATTGTGTTTTTTGGTAAAATGTTTTGAATATGTATTTACAATTTTTGGTGCACTTGTATGGTATATGCACCTCTATTGTGTCTCAAGATGAAGTATCTATAAAAATTTAACCTCTAATATAAAATTGTGTATAATATCTATCACAAATATGAAAAACTCTATCCCAAATTTGTAAAACTTGGTGCCAAATGTATAGGATTCTGACCCAAGTGTATATTTCAATCATGTAAACTATATCAAATTATGCCAACTATGTATGTGTGGAGTCATGTCTCTATGAATTCCCCCACTAATATCCCCTACCCCTTTTGATGTGAGTGAAGTAGCATCTAGTATTCAACTTACCTTAAAAGGATTAGATAACTATGTTATATGTGTATGACTCATGTAGCATATAGGAGTAACATGTCTAAGTAGATAGATCAATGAAGATCATAGTATGTGATCACAATAAAAATTAATATGAATGATATAGATCATGAAAAAATATATAAATTAATAGTACAATCTCATGAAATAATCAATCACACATACAAGAACACTCAATGTTACACAAAAGGGGGTCTAAGGAAACCACAAACAATCTACATGTTCAAATGTTGCACACTTGAAAGGATGACATATTAAAATTTAAAAATGTAAAGAGCTAAAAATTAGTGTCATAGGGGCATATAAGTAATGAACATATTCAAATGTTCCACAAATAAGACAATAGCAAACAAAAAGTACACTTAAGCAAGTGACAATTCAAATGAATGAAGTATAAGTAACCAACATAAGTATATCATACTAGTCCTTGCATATATGTGTTACTAATAAATGTCATGTAACATAGCATATCAAGTTGTAGTGAAATATGTAAGCATGAGTATAAACATGTGTAATTTTTAGTATATAAACTCAACATGATAGTGTAAAAGTGGTCATAAAATAATATAACTTATATCGATTGTGATCAAATAGAAGTGAGATGCCCCCAACATAGTATGTCACACAGGAGGAGGAAAGGTCCCACATATTCATGATCATGTACAATGGATATAATGTATGCCTATATCACACTTAAGTATGTATGAAAAACATGTGTATAAAAAATAAAAAATATGCTATCTAGTAATATAAAGTAAACAACATAGATGCCAAGGAGCTAGTAAACATGTGTATGCTAAATATTTTTTATCTTTTCTTGGAATATTTAATTTTTTAATTTTTAGAATATTTTAGTGTAATATTTATGTAAATGCATAATTTTTATTGGGTTATTAAAATACTTTCCTTCAATTTTAGCCAGATGGTACACATCTTTTCCAAAAAAAATTATAACTATGAATGGGCCCAACCAATCTAGTTCAAAATTTCCTTTCTTGATTTTTTCTACATTGGTATTATTTTGATTTTATTTTAGTACCAAATCACCCACAAAAAAATTATTTAATATATGATTGTTTGACGCAATATTGATATACCTTTAAATGTTGAATAGCTTATGTGTGTTTTGCACTCAATTTTTCCAACTGATATAATCATTTCTCTCAATACTCATTATCTTTTTAATACCCTTGTGAAAAACATGCAAGGATGGGATTTCAAGATCAATTATGAGATATGCCTCTATGCCATAAAATAATGAATAATGTGTGGCCATTTATGTGTACAAATGTTGGTGTGGTATGCCCATAAGGCATACACCATCTTATGATGTTAATCTATGTTATATCATTTGACATTTTTGCTAAGTATTTTGACAATGGTTTTGTTTGTCACTTTTTCTTAACCATTAGCCTAAGGGTATTAAGTTGTAGAGAAAATGTGTTTGATTTTGTATTTGCTTCAAAAATGTTTCATTTTTTTATTTTTAAATCATGACCCATTATCAATCATTATAGTTAAAGGTATGCCAAAATGGGAGATAATATTTGTCATTAGAAACGTATATATGTTGTCTCCTATGGTAAACTCAAGTGTAATTTCCTCCACCAATTTGGTAAAATATTCTATAGTTGTGATTATGAATTTATGTCCATCTATGGAGACCATGTTTATTTTTACAATAAAATCAAATCTCTAAAGGGAAAATGGCCATAGTGAAACAATTGATTATAACTCATGAGATGGAGCATGGTTTAAATTGTTATATTTATTGAATCATAAACATAATTTAACATGATCAATACATGTTTATTCCATTATAAGCTAATAATAACCCTTTTTTAATAATTTTATAAACATGGCCTTACCAATGAAGTGCCCCCCACACTCACTATTATCCATTTATCGTAGTTCAATTCATGATTAATATTTGTTTATGCACTAATTTTTCATCAAAACCTAATATGAATAAGGTGTTATCAATAATATCATAATGGAGTGCATTTATAATTTTTTTCATTCCAAGTGAAATGATATGGTATAAAATCATGATATAGGAAACTATAAGTGTTAGTGTACCATTCTGTATGTATAACACTACATGTGAAAACAAGAACTGTTAAAGCATCCATTTTGTTTTATGTAATGGAAGGTTTTCATAACTATTGTATTGTAAAGTTTATGTAATGATTACCTATATCAAATGGCATTAGGGATGTTGCACTAGACATTGCATCTTCATGATGGTTAAATTTATATGGGATAATCTTGATAGAAAATGTGTCAAATGTTTATTTGAGTTTATCCACCATTTCTTTGTATGGAATTAAATGTTCTTATTTGTTTTGGTAATGATTAGTAACTTGATTAACAACCATTTGAGAGACACCATAAACTTGAATATACTTGATATGGAGTGTTTGTGTTATGGGTAATATGATGATTAAGGCCTCATATCCTACTATATTATTGGTGCAAGAAAAGATTAATCTATAATAAAATGGCATGTACTTCCCATCAAGTGTACAAAATATGATACCTACACTCACACTAGTCATACATATGGAGATATTGTTCAAGAATTATAAGATATATTATTTGATGTTAACTCATCACAAAAAAACCTTGGTAATTGGGAAAGGATCTAGTAGTGGAACTACAACTAGTTGATTAACTATAATTTGGCCTTTTATTGATTTCCAATCTATAAACTTAAGATAATAATTCTATAAGTTTCATCACCGATTTAGTTATTCGACTCATTATGTGAATTTTTTTCTTGAGAAACTTTAAGGGATATTCCTTAGTTATAACATGGATCTTATTATTAACTAGGTAATGTCATAATTTTTGCAAGGCAAACACTAATACCAGACATATTTTTTCCATTGAATTATGTCTACATTCATAGTCTACAAATTGGTGACTTATATATTAAATTTCACACTATTGGTGATTATCATTATATTGTGCTAATAGGGGCCACAAGGCCTCATGGGTTGTTGAAATATAATGGTCTATGTGGTATTAGCAGCATAAACACTAGTTGATGTGCTAAATATTCCTTGAGTTTATCAAAAATATACTAAAAAATGATATCCCATATAAATAAGGTGTATTTTTTTAGCAAACACATGAAAGGTGTTCTTTTATAACCCAGTTCAGTAATGAAATGTTAAATTACCTGAATTATGCCCCTGCAAGCATTGTAACTATTTTAAGTTTTTCAATGGTGGCATCACAACAATATATTTTACCTTTTTTGGATCAACCTTAATGCCTCATTGATAGATAATTTACCCTAGAAGAATTCCAAAACACACCCTGAAAAAAAAATTAATTTAACCACACATTAAATTTTCATAAACATTCAAATATTTATCTTAAATCAATAGCATGATCTTGTTAGTGTTTATGTTTTGCTAGTAAATCATAAACATAATATTTGATAGTTTTATGAATAAAAACATGGAAAATATGTATAATTTATCTTTGATATGTTGTTCCTAAAAAATTCAATATGAAAGGCATGATAATATAATAAAATGTTCCCCATGGGGTGGTAAATATTGTATTTTATTTATCTACTGGTTAATTTTGATTTGATTATATCCAAAAAAATCATCCATGAATGAAAATGTCTCATACTCATTTATTTAATTGACCATCATGTCAATGTTAGTTAATGGAAAATCATCCTTTGGACAAGCTTTGTTTAGGTCATGATAATCTATGTAACATTGAATGTCTCCATTAGGCTTAGTGATAGATACAATATTAGAAACCCAATCAGAATGTGCAGTGGCTCTTATTAAGCATGCATCTAAGAATATTTGAATTTCATATTTTACAAGTAATGTTACCTTCATATGCATTTTGTGAATCTTTTGTTTGACTAGTTTTGCATCTAGATATAGTGATATATCGTGCATTACCATAGATGGGCCAATTTTAGTCATGTCTGAATAAGACCACGCAAATAATTCTAGATAATCATGTATAACACGTTGATATTTTTTGTCATCATTTTCATGTATCATTATAGCTAGTAATATTGGTCGAGGATATTTATTTGTTCTAGAGTTATATTGTATTATTTCTTCATTTAACACAGTGGTTTGTTCTACAATATATGGTGTAGTAAGAATTATGTTAGGTGCATCATGTTGGATATTGATATCATTGCTCTCACCAAAGTAATATGAGCAGAGATGTCATGAGGAAACTTATTTTTATGGTAGAAGGAAGGGAGATACCCATATACCCACAAGTACTCTAGAAATGACTCATCATCTGAGAACTCATCCAATTTATAATTTTCTAGTGAAGTATTATCATTAATCAAATTCCCATTGTAGATAAATAGTATGAGTGGGTATATGTATGCATTATTTTTTATCTCTTACTAAACAAGGTTGATTTTTTTTATGATTTTTTTTAAAATCCCAAGCCTTGCCAACTTATATTATTCAAAGGGAAAATAGGTTGGCTTATACTTTATTTATTTCTGCCTAATATTTGTCCTTTGTATCCAATTTTTAGCAAATATTGAGAGTTAAAATCAGAGTTAAGGATTATGGTGTAGAAATGCTTGTTTTTAGATCATCGCACAATGTTTGAAAGGATTAATATCCATTAGGCATGTATAAGTAAATCCATAATGGATAAATGTTAAGCATGTGTGCAAATTATATGGAATTACGTATATTTCATATATACAAGGATATACTAAAAGTATGTTTTAAGTCAAATCATTTGGCATAACATGAAATAAATTAAGTAATGTATGGAATCCCATAGTAATATGCAATGTTATTTATCCCAATACCTTACATGAAATGTTATAAAATACTTTGATGCTCATACTTGATGATTCCGAGTATTTATCCCCAATTCCAAGTAAGGAAAGGAAGGGTATGTTTCAAATGTTTAGTCTTGAACCATTGTCCACAAGTAATCTTTTAAACACTTTATGGCAAACACAAACTTAGAGTATAATGGTAGACAATAATTAATAATATGTTGAGGTGGTAAATCCTCTTTTTCAAAGGAGATATTATTTTTAGTCCATTTGATGGATTTTATCATAGAGGCCACTTATGGTGGATCCACATTTCTTGGTAACATGGTCATATATAATGCATCCAAAAGAATATCTTTGTAATGGGAACACTTAAGTAATAAATCCAAGAGTGATTTTTTATCAATACCATCATTGGAGTGATTTGTAATAATGTATGGATAAAATGGTTATTTCATGCACTCCCTTTAATGCCTAATGGTAATAACTAATAAATCATTACCAACATTATAGAAATAAGGGGTATGTAATAATACATTTATTTTAAGGTTATCAAGTTTTTAACCCCATTGAATTATAGTTTTGACTAATTTACCCTTATATAAAATATAAGAAGAAATGACTTACCATTATGTACCATATGATGAAATAACTACTAGATATATCCATATTGAGCATGATTGATTCCTTTGTAATACATGTAAATATGATTTTTAAGAGATTTATAGTTCCAAAATCAAAAAAACATAGAGCAAGCTAGGGTTTGTACAAAAAGACACAGCAGTCGGGTTCACTAAATGTTTAACTCTTTTTTGTTGTTTTGTGATAGATAAAGGGTTTATGGAGTTAGAAATCCTAATCAAATGGATGGATAAAATTATTCTAAAGTAGGCTAATTAAATTAATTCAAATAACATAATATAATGAATTTAGAAAATTACCAAATATAAAAAATATAATTTTAATTGATATTATGATAATTGAAACATAAATAAGAGATAATACTTAGCTTGTTTTCATATGTGCAAGTGGATTTGAGATGTACAAATGTAGGAATGGGTAGATTGATGTTCAAGATCCCATCAGCAAATTTAGGAAATATTATTTTTAGAGGTCTGGACACTACTGTCGACTTGTGAACACTAGCATTGATGCTTTTATCTAGTACATAATATTATTTGTATTCAAAAATGACAACTTGGGCCTATTAGTGTTTTTTGTCTCCTTTTTGATGACATATCTGAATCACACACACATGCTCTATATGAATGTATATAACTTAGATCCTATCTCTTCATCGTAGGGCATGTCACCTTGCCAAAAATGTGTTTGTGGGCTCATGAATTTAAGCTAAAATCAAGGACCCTTTTTTCAATGAGGACTACCTACATAGCCACTAGTCCAAATAGGGTCTTAGACATATGTAGTTATTCTTTAAGGGTGGGCTTGTTCATGTACAAGGGTGTGATATACTATATGAAAGGGCATGCAATAATATAGCATGTAACTTAAAAAATACTACTCATGGGTTTTTATTTGAATGCTTTAGACCTATAATTTGATTGCTCCTATGACTGATATAGAAAAGGGAAGAATACAAAATTAGAACTCAATTTTTCAATTGATTGGATGGGCTTGAATAGTGATTGCTTGGTATTTTTTAGATGGATAATGAGTAGGATTTTATTTTTATTTATACCACATCTTTTTAAAATATCTCACATAAGGGTTAGATAAGATAAATAGGCCAAAACATATGTTTTGAAATATTTTAAATTTATATGACTTTTGAGGTTTTGACACTAGATAAGGAATATGTACACTAGTGTTGATTATAGTGTCCCTATATGGAAGGTAGTGTTTGACAATATAAAAAATTATTGAAGGTATATAACTGAAATTGTAGGATATAAATCATATTTTAAGCTTGTTTGTAGTGTACATGTGATATGGATCATTATAATGATAGGGTCAAACCATAAGATAAGTAGTTAGGCATAATGAGATGGCAAACATGAGCCTTTAGACAATAAGAAGCTTTAGAACTAAAGGGTAAATCCCTAGTTGGTATTTTTAAAGTGTATAAGACTGAGATGATATACATAATCATATTTTAATATAAAAAACCCTGCCTAGGTTCATTCAAGGATATCTCTCAATCGTAAGCTTAAACAACTCTTTGAAGCTCATTTTGCACAAACCAAATGTCAAGAAAGTAATTTACAGGTAAAATCCAACTCTAAGCCCATGGGCCATTAAGTTATTTCAAGTTTCATTTAATAATACAAATAGATTCTTTCAAATTCAAAATAAGAAGAAAATTGTGGTATCTTTATTGGCAGGATTTTAATAAGTTGGTTTTGACTATTATCCATCAAAATGTCTTCTTTATTCCCAAATAAACCTATAATAAAAAATTTATGGACAACTTATTTAAAAATTTGTTTCATGTGTAAACTATCTTGTGAAACCCAGTTATGAAGAATAAGAATCTACTACAAAGTTGAATGAGACTCAAAAATGGTTTGTTAAGATAAATTTTATGATACTCTAGTAGAATTTTTGAGGACTTATAATGGTGATTCTATGATAATTGAACTTTTACAAATTCATCACAATGTTTATGGTCACAAACAAGAGTAATGTATATATTTATTGGAAATTATGCATGGACTTAGCTAGATCAAATGATGGAATTCAAGACTATTGTCTAGGATAAGGAAAATATATACATAGTAGGTGTCCATACTCAAATTATATGAGATTTAGTAGAATTAAATGGGTGAAATTGAAGATAAATCTTGGTGAAGAATTCTCTTTATGGATATTTGATGACATGGGTGATAGTATGTCAGAAAATGGATAAGACAACAAGAAGAAAACTTATGGGTAATTTTAAGTATGAATATTTTGTCATTGAACAAAAAAAATTGGAATTTTCTTTCAATGGATTTTACCTCATGAAGCAAAGAGAAGTAGGTGAGCTATTATTTCAATGTGTCTATTATTCATCGATGAGTGTGTCAAAATAGAGTTGATCTAGATAATATGATATTGAATCTCAAGAAACCCAAAGCAATTCAGAGTGGGTATTAAAATCTTAAGTTGGTTTAAAAAAAGTTGAGATGATCTACAAGTGATTAAAACCTAATATTAACCTTAATGAAGCTAGTTTTTATCTAAGATTGTCATTTTTCATGCATTCAAATCTAATGCCTCAGCTTTATTTCAAACTTTTTTGGCTATGAGACATGTTGAGGACAACTATTCTCTCCACAATTGTAAAATTTATTCATATAAGAGAATGAAAAGCAATAGAGCCTTTAAGCATTACACTCAAGTGGATTTCCAAGCCATATATTTGGTAGTATATTAAAATGATAGAATTTACCATCATGGAAATGAAAATGATTAGGTTAATGTTTTTTCCTAAATTTTCTTATGGACAGACAAATCTTCTCATGCATTCCCTCAAGAAAGCAAGAAAACATGTAGAATAGTCAAAGTAAGTGATTTGACCTAACAACATGTGTTTATTTATAATATTATTATGATAGTAAAATTAGTTGGTTAGAACGGGTTTGTAAGTATGTGCTACATGATGTTTATAGGACTTGTGCAAGTTGTTTAAAAATTCATAGTGCACAGGCTTAAATCTTCTTAGAAGAATGATTCAAGTCCAGTTGGAGTGGTTGATCAGTATTCTTCTTTGCAAAAGGATTATTTTCTATATTTATAATCACTCAAAATCATTTATGTCTTTAAATTTATATTTTTCCATTTTAATTTTTGAAACCACTTTAAAATATTATATTTCACTTTTTAACTCATAAGGGGAAAAGTGAACTATAAAATAGAAAGTTATTACTAAAAATGTGGTTATGAGTTGGTTACAAGGTGTTTATGCCTTCATAACCTATAAATATGATTTTCATTCATTGTACAAGGGTTTTTTGACATTGTGAAAAATTTTAGCAAGCGAGAAAGAATAGTTTGCATGTACAACTCTACAAAGAAACAATGCAAGAAGAATTTAAAATACTTTATGCTATGAATGTTTTAAATGAATGATCTGTGTGAGTATATTCATTAATTTTGGTTATTTTATTTCAAAATTTATAGAAATATTTTGTTGAATTTTTATATGGTTTAATTTTATTTATATAGAAAACTTTCAAAATCTATATAGAAAACTTTGAATTAGGAAACGTAAGTGAAAGTAAAGAAACAAAACTATATTTATTTCCTACAAGGAGTACAAGGTTATTTTTTAGTTATTTGGTCTCAAAATATCCTTGGTATATAGGATTCATTATTACATTTTAATTATATATTTATCACCAATCTAAGTAAAATGGTTTCCAATATTAACAATTCACCCTATATAATCTTTGGTAGTTATGGCATTTTTTTGTGTTTCAATTATCGAAACTATGTTGGTCTGCATGACTATTATAGTAACACAAGGACCAGTTCATCAACCATAACTTGAAGAGGATCAACCCACATAATTGGACATTATTTATGATATCAGATAGTTTGCCTACAAATGTAATAAAATCAATGATGTACTTTTTCACATAATATCAACTATGTTGAACCAAGAAGAGGATTATGTTGATCATGTCTGAATAATTGTTGAACATATAATAACTCACATAACTTTCTAAGTAGCCTATAATCCTAAATAATTAACATCTCATATGAATATTGATAGAAACCAAGGTTCGATTCATCAACCTAGGCTTGATTAGATATAAATTATAGAATTAAATATTGATTCTAGTCTTACACAACTTATTTAGGATAATATAGGGAGTAACACACATTTTTAGAAAGTTGTAGTAATATTGAACAAAGAGGAAGATCACATTGCCAATGATAGACTTGTAGTAATATTTGTAAGAAGGTAACTAGAACTAATTAGATTTAGAGTGGCTCATAGACCACCTCTTTTCCCCAAATAGTAAAATGTTCTTTACATGACCATCCTAGTAGTTCAAGATCCTATCTGCCAACAAATATTGGTTGGATATGTGAGATGAAAGAAGAAATTTCCTTGGACTTGTGAGCATTTGTGTGGGATAACGAAACTAGTTCAATTTTAAAGAGTTGTTGACATGTTGGAAGAATATAAAGATCATATTTTTCTTGTGGAAAGATCTAAAATAATAGTTACATGAAGAGCACAACCAATAAGGACAACTCAAAGATTAATTTAGTTTTATCCTCCTCAACAACAACAATTTTATTTTAAACTAAAAAAAAAAGAAGATTCACTAGAGCAAGAAAATCTTGAGGTAATACAGACCCTTTATTTCATTTTTAATATATTTCTAATTTTAAGTTAAAACCTAAAAAAAAATGAAAATCAAGAAATTAGTAAGCCTCCCATTAAGTCCCAAAAAAATCAAATAGTGACATAATGGTTCTATAGATTGTTAGGGCCTTGTTCTCTCAAGAACCATTCTACATTTTCAAATAATACTTTTGAATATGGAAGTACCATGGGAATATGTGATAGGACTACCGGCTATAGGGTAGTTACATGAACTTTCTAAAGTTTTGCAAAAGAATTTTTCTAAATTCTCAGGTGATGGAAAACAACACTTAGATGATCATATTTCAAAATTATTTGTATAATGTGGAATCATATGGGTATAAATGAATATATTGTAGTTATATTAATTTTGGGGACTCTTCAAAATGGATTAGTTGATTAGTTTTATCACCTCTTTCCTAGTTCCATCAACAACTAGGATACCATGAAAACTAAGTTCAAAATTTGATTCAAACCAATCAAGGATGCACATAAATTTTTTGTGTAGCTTAGTCAAATGAAAAAGGATGCATATGAAGCTATGATAGAGTTAATGGCCAAGTTAAATTCGTTATTGAATAAAATATTGGTGACAACTAGGCCAACAACAAAAAATCAAAAGTGTTTCTTCATCAATTCATAATTATTGGAGGTAAACTATCAATTAGAAAAAGAGAAAGTAGTTGGCATGGAAGCATCTCACACATTATCCATCAATGTTGAGGATGATATGATAATGCCTAGAAAACTAAATAAGGAACCTTCAAAATCTAAATAACAAAGTTTAAATTATACTTCCATTGAACAAATTTTTCATAAAATGGCCATTGATATAATAGCACTAAAGAAGCAATTACCTCAAAAATCCATTGATCCTCCTTATCAAGACATTCCAAGGTAAAATTATGTGACCTATAAAGGAAAACTCCCATGTATACAAGTTCCTTAGAAAAATAAATTCATAGAAGCACCTCCATATCTAAATGTGGGTGATCTTATCAATGTTATTTTGGAAATAGAAGAGATATTCATATATGAAGAAGAAAAATAAGGAGTAGAGATAGAAAATTCAAGCCCTCAATAATTTGAATCAGAGGAACCTAAGAGACTCCACTAATGTGTACCTATAATATGATTCTATGGAAGATGACTATGATGATATTTTTATGATATGAATGGATAATCATTCATAGTCTTCACCATAACACAAAATCAAAAGGAATAAGTTAAGAAAAAGAAACAAACTAAAAAATAAGAATAAATTTCAAAATTTATTCTTCCTAGAGGGATCACATTCCCAATTCAAGAAAAAGGAACACAAACTGTGACAAAGGTATGTAACCCTCCTTATACCTCTACTCCTACCTATCAAAAATATAATATTTCTTCCAAGAATGATGTAAGCATGTCTCAGCGTATTGTAATTATTGAAAATTCATCTTCCACTAGTCTAGCATTTGACATTATGGAGCATGTAAATATTGATAAATTTTAGATCGTCCAAGCTGAATACCTAAGATAAAACCCTGATAAATTGGATAGGCTAGTTGAGTTTATCAAGGGAAAAATCCTTAGTACAAATAAAACAAATTCTAAATGGATTTTAACAACCTCATCTTCTTTTAATACTTTGTAATCCATGGTTACCACTACTTCTAATTCAAATAAGGTAGAACCATTCCACATTTCCCTTTTCCTCAAAGGATGTAATGTGAGTAAATATATCAATGATACCAAATCCTCTAAGATTGTGATTCCAACAAAAAATTATCACACCCTAGGTTTCAATTAAACCAAAACCTTTGGTCATTGGTATTCAATGGAAGCAAAATAGGTACCCTTGATTGTTTATATCAAAGACACCTAGGCCACTTTAGCTTCTTTTGACTCAAAAATGAATAAATGTGACTATCTTAGTGTAAGATATCCTAGATACATATGGAATCCTACTAGGAAGAAACTTTTTCAAAGAATTGGGAAAAATTAAATTGGATTCTTCTCATGTTATGATTTTAATCAAAGGATTTAAGAAACACCTAAAACTTGAATTGAAAACTAAGTATACAATACAAAAGGTTGATGATCATAGAGTAGATACCTTGTATGAAGATGAAAAAATAGGTAATTATATGCTCATTTCAGAGGAAGATTTGAATATGCATGAAATAATTGTAAGTGATCCCAATGACATCTAGATGTTATATTTGATGGTAGTTATTCTTCAGTTGGTGTAGGTGCAAGTGTCATTTTTATGTCTCAAAGTAAATAATATTTCCCTTCTCATAAAATTTTTAGTTTGAATATACCAAAATATTTCTAAATGTGAAGTCTTACTCCTTGGCTTATAAGTTGTTGAATAAATTTGAATCAAGAATTTAAAAGTACAGGGAGATGTAAAGTTAGTTGTGAAGTATATCAAAGGCCAATATCAAGTGAATAATGATCATCTAAAACATTATCAAAGTAAGGTATAAGATAACATAAAATCTTTTGAAGCTTTATCCACAATGACTATCCCTAGATAAAATAACTTAAAATTGACCTGCTTACTATATTTGCTTCACTATTGATTCCTTGCTCTAATTTTGGAAAAGACAAATACACTATTGAATTGGTGTACAAACCTAGTGTGCCAAATAATTTTTAAAACTGATAGGTATTCAATAATAGTCAATATACTATCACTTATATTTAAAAAGTAGCTACATTCATTAATATTTACTTTGAAGGGAGTGATTTAGCATACATGGAATCTTCAATGCAAACTGAGAAAGAGTGAATTGTTGAAGAATAAAATGGAGTGATTAAACTTAAAGGGAACAAAATTCTTAAAGGTTTAGTTTCTATAGAAGATATTTTTTATAGACATGATAAGTTTATTAAAAATAAGATGTAGAAAGGATCTCTTGATTAAGATAACTAATAAAAAATGAATATCAGATATAAAAAATAACCAAGGTTGGTGAACAATTGTAAGAATTGTTCACCTGAAAATCAAAGAAAGTCTATTTGACTTATTTTAAAGTACATTGATATTCTTTCTTATTCTTACACTAATCTCAAATGTTTTCTATTAGGAGAGATGAAAAATATAGTGCCTCTCAAATCCAAATAAAAACATTTCAAACAAAATCAAATGAATTATAATACGAAGATAGTTGGGACTATTTTCAAGGAGGTTCCAAAAAATTTGAAAGCATAGATCAATTTTCCCAATCATCATTCAACAAGGGTTGTGAATAAAGTACTCATTCATAATAAAAGTAGAGAGATTTGGATATTTTTAGATTTTCAAAATCAAAATCCAACCTCTTTAAATAATAACTATTGATTGCCTATTATGGATTAGGTACTTCAGAAAGTCATAGGTTTTGAGATGCTTTCCATATTAGATGACTTTTTAGGATATAATCAGATAGATGTGGCTAAATAAGATTAACATAAAACTACCTTCACCACTCCATGGGGAACATTCATATATCTAAGAATGTCTTTTATCCTCATCAATGTAGGAGAAATTTTTCAAAGATAAATTTACCTCACCTTTAATGATTTAGATAACAAGATAATTGTAGTATACCTAAATGATTTGGCAATTTTTCCAAATAAGAAAGAATTCCATTATGAGCATTTAGAAAAAGTGTATGAATTTTTTTGTCTTCATGGTATTTTTTTGAATCTAAAAGAATAATCTTTAGATTAACCAAAGGTAAGTTTCTTGGGCATATTATTTCAAAAGAGGGAATCAATACTAATCCTAAAAGCATTGAAGTGATTCATAAATTGTCTTTTCCAACCAATAAGCCTAGAGTTCATTCCTTCTTTGATAAATTAAGATGTTTGAGAAGGTATATACTGACTTCATATAATGTTGTATTAAAATGGGTATTTTTTGTCATGGGCCTAGTCACACACCTACCTATCCATCCAAATCATATCAAGGCTTGTCTTATAAGAGGCGTAGGCCTTGAATTCCTATGGTGATCAACATTTAGCACTCAATTACACCGGCATTACTATACATAAGTTGTAATCCTTATGTTCTCACCCAAAGCATATTAGAGAAGGGACTAGGGTCTGTTGGGTTAGTTGTGTCATGGCACAACTCTATCATTCATGGGTTTGGTTTGCATAGTGATGATCATGTGCTCATAGGCACAAGCCTTGGGTTTCATGGGTTCAAAGGATTTTAGGTGCTTGAGGGGAAAAGGGTGATTTGGTTGAGGGATTTGGTCATAGTCTTACACTCAGGCATGAATATTGGTTTAAGGCACAGGTCTTAAACCATACTTATCATATTTAGTGTCAATGGAAAAAGAGTTGTTGTTAGTTATAAGTCTACCATGAACGATCCAGGTTAGAAACTTACGATAACTTAATGTATGTTTAACATGATATGATATGCAATAAATAACCATCAAAGAGTTAACACATTTAGTGATTTAACTATTTTCACAAAGAATTATTCATTAAAAAATTTAATAAAATTGCATACATAGTCCACATAAATAGAGCAAGTGCTCAACATAGAATACTAAGGCCCAAGCTCACAGGTGAGCCTGGGTATTACAAAGGGGAGCACCAAAGTACATCCAAAGATAAGTTTTAAACTTAATAAATATTCTCATATTTAAATTTTTAAAGCTTCACTACTCTCCAATTCATCTCCTTCTTCAACTAAACTTGGCTTCCTTTTATAATCTTAAGAGCATCCTAGGTTCACGGGGAATGGAACACACTGACTACTGAGCTAGCGCTTGAGGTACATATCCTACCACCTCTACTAAACTTTGTATTTAATGTGAAACTATTTTACCATGCACCCAATTACCAATGCTTCATGATTCAAAAAGGGTTCATTTGTTTTAAATGGTCAGTCATTGTCTCATGCATCTAGTTCTTGATACTACTTGAAGTTGTTAGCTGCTAGCCAGTTGGAAGCTAGAGGATAAAAACAACAACCATCCAAAATGTTGCCTTGTGATTAGGTGTCTATTGAGGCATGAATCCATTACTTATCATGAATTGGGGCCCAACATTACCCCATACAAAAACATTAGTCCACCCTTAGACTATCCTTCAAGTGCCTTAGCTATGCAAAATTCAAGCATGCTCTACTATAATTTTGTCTTAAAGACTTTTAAGCCCTGTATCTTGATATTTATTTCTTAAATAGCACTATTTATCTCCATAGAGGTAGCCTCAAGCATGAGTACATCCATGTTATCTAATTCTTTGTGAAAGGCTTCTAACCTTTCCTTAGCTTTTAGGACCCCATCATCTAGGATGGTGACCTATTTTCTTGCCTTTGTTTAAAAGTTGCAAAAAATCTCCTCCAAATCTTACTCTTGGGTATTTAGTTGGGTGATCAATGTATTTACCTATGCCATTATCTAGGTACACTCAACCCTATTGATAGTGAATGCCTACTTCATCAATGCATCCTTCTCTTCCTTTGCCTTTATAAGGCATGCATTGATGACTGATGCTTGGGTGGAAAAGTTACAAAAGATGACATCATCATCATCTACATGCTCCTCCAGTCTTGTGAAGAGGTCCTCTACTTCATCAAGCTTTTTGTTGAGCTCTTTCCTTATAGCTTCATAAGGGTCCTCTTCCTCTTCTTGTATCAATTTCATCTAAGGTAGCATCTACTCGACCATCATGCACACCTTATCAACTTTAGATAGATTAAAAGTGTCAATACCATCCAAAAGGGATGGCTCTACCTCCTCAACACACTCAGCCAATTCCTTGAGTTTAAGCTTCATGGTGCTATGTTCTTCTACCTTGAGTGCAATATCTTTCCATTTGGTAGTGAAAACATCGTTAATGATGTTTTTGCACACCACCTTAGAGGGCATTAGCTAACCTTATAAGGTTCATGTCCTGGGGGTTGACCATTTGGTAGTCATGTCCTTATTTTGGTTTATCATTGTTCCATATTACCTTGATTGGTACCTCAAAATATGGCTCATCCATGTAGCAGTCAAGTGCAAAAGACACTTGATGGTGCACTAAAGTTGTTGCATCTCTAGAGGGCATGTATTATAGCATGTAAAAGTTCTCATCTATGTTGAAACCCTTATGTACCTTTTTCCAATATCTTGGCTCGAATTCCTCTTTCTTGATGGCCAACTCCTTCTAATCCTACACCTCTTCACTTGCACTACTCTCTTCCTCGATGCCTTCTTCTTCCTCTCTTTCCTATAGGAGTTATTATTCTTTAGACTTTTCCCATTTATCCACTTCTTCTTCTTATTTTTATTCCTTTGAGGTGACAACATCACCTTCTTTGTCCCTAGGTTCCCCTTTAAGACTAGGGCATGCCTATTTTATATATTTCTTTGTTGGGCTGGTGTGGGTGCTAGGTGGCTCTACTTTTTTTCATAATGGGTTCCATGCCTTTAGTAACCCTCTTCTCTTCTTGATCCCTCATAGCCTTCTCCTTCTATCCCTTCTTTATTTTTGATTTACTCTTCTTAATTATTTTAGTGGTTTTCTCCTCTTCAACCCTTATCTCTTCAGCCTCTACTTTATTAATTTCTACTTGGGACATGCCCTTGGCCTTTATGACCTCTCATTTATGATGTAACTATAGCATAACATCAATGTGATCCTAATCTAGTCCCATGCCCTTCCATTTTCTCTTTAACTCTTCTTTAATTAGTGCACCTGAGGGTCCTATTTCTCTAAGCATAGTAATGGTGCTACCTTGGGGAGTCTCCTATACTTCTGCTACACTAGGCTCTTCATCTATTTTGCCTTCTACTAGGTGCTTTTATTTAGCCTCAACTTCCTTACTTCTTTCTTATATTATT
The DNA here is from genome assembly GCA_037957365.1 of Torreya grandis. Taxonomy (NCBI): domain Eukaryota; kingdom Viridiplantae; phylum Streptophyta; class Pinopsida; order Cupressales; family Taxaceae; genus Torreya; species Torreya grandis. The sequence goes on from JARHVA010000014.1 coordinate 836,648, forward strand.
CTAGGCTTCCTCACTTCTTATTTCTTCCTCTATATATCCTACACCTTTTGGATGTTTGCTTTACTAAGACCAAGCTTCCTCCAAGATTTTTCTTGCCTTGCTTCCTTAGTTTAGGGTGGTGGGGAAGTTTCCTTTCTAGATGAGGAGTCTTCTTCAAGCACAATATATACACCATTCCCAATTGCTTCCCTCTTCTCTATTATTATTTCACTTATATGTCTACAATGGTGATTATGGGCATTGCAGATGGGACATTTGACTTCTTTTGCTTCTCCTTTGAGATAGGAAATTTTTTTGATGCAAACTTTACATTCTTTTTCATTAGGGCTAATGGAGATGCTTCATCACCTAAGGTAATTTTGAACTTTATGCACTCCTTTATTTCTTCTAATGTCTCCCCTTTCTTCTTCTTGAGAGACTTCCTTGTTTCAGCTGGCATTGGTGTGACTTCATAATTGATCCTAATGGGAGGGTTGTTGGTTTGTTCATCACTATAACTAGGTCCCTTCCTCCTAGTATTCATCTCATAGTAAAGCCTATGGATGTAGCTGAGTATAGTCACTTATTGAAGAGGGTAGATTTCAATGTGATCTGAGTCATCTTCTTCATCCTTTGTTTCCTTCCCATCTATGTGCTTGAACTAGTACCATAACCTATTTCACTCCATATATAGTTCCCTTACTAAAATGTCCAACTATTGTACATTAGGGATCCTTCTAAGCATGTCCTTGAAATACTTGGCTGAAAAGCATATGGGAGCTTTAACAACCAGACTTATTTCCATCAACCAACACTAGGTGAACCATGCAAAAATGTTACATAATGACAAAGGTTACCATCCCATACATGCTTTTGGGTCACTTTTACAGGATGCACCACTCAATCATGAATACCTCTATATAGTTCTCACACCATCTCATCATGTGTACCTTATACTTTGTGTTGAAGGAAATGGGACAAGTGAAATCCTTGTGTTTTTGTGTTGGGGAGTCATTGTGCTCTAGGAAAATCTAGAGATTGTCCTCATCCTTGTTTGGTATTCCAATCTCTTTCATGATTATAAGTATGAGAATGGAACCCCACTAAAATTTCCCCTTTGTATTGTGGCATTCTATCACATTCTTCACAAGATATTCAATAATGAACTTAGCAATGTTGAACTTGACACCTTACACCATATGGTATGCAATATAGAGGTAAGTTTTCATCACATCGATCTATCGAATGCCAGGGTAGAGTTTTGAGCTCATGAGGTATGAATCCACCCTCATGCTTGGGTCTTTTCAATCTTTGATAGGGAAGGAAAATCCCCCCTTATAGTAACTCAAGAGCTTTTCCACATGCTCCACCTCTTCATCATCACCCATCATTTTGTGGAAGTCTTTTTAATCATTTAGGAGCCTAATTATCCTACCAATGAGGTATATTGATATCCTCATGCTTCTCCCTATAAAGTAGATTCAGTCACCATGGATGCATAATATAAAGAATTACACTAGCTCCTTAGGATTCTTAAAGCATGGCAAGTCATACAACTAAGTTGTGCTAAAAACTATCAACTTATCTTGAATGGTGATGTCAAAAAGTACCACACCCTATTTTGTCTTTCTCCCTATATCCACCATCTAATCTGATGCCAAGTCTTGTGCATGGCTATAAGTATGATGGTCATACCCCTTTAGCTAATAGGTTTGCACAAATGAGTGTTAATTCTCCCCCACCAAGACCTCTAGTGTAAATTGAATGATCTAATAGTACATCTTAGTTAGTGCCTTAGGGTTTACTTACATGACACTGACCCCTTCTACTATCAGCATTGTTATTATTGCAGGGGCCACTTCCACTACCATGCACACCTACTTTGGAATTTATTACTATAGACTCATTCCCTTCTAATGTTTACCCATCCTGAACCTACTAGTTTTGAAGCATGGAAGGTTGAGTTTTTTGAATCCTTGAATTATTATTGGCACTTCACAGTCATGAGATATGTGATTGTAACCTTAGCTCTAATCTTTATAGGTCATTAATGGGATCTTTGGTGGTAGTTCACTTTTTTTTTATTGTTTCCTACTCAAATTCCTTTCCACCCATTTCCACACCAATCTCACCTTCAGCATAATCTCTTTAGCTTCAAAATCATTCACTCTAGGTGCCTAGGGGTGCTACAATTATTGTTATAGTAGGGTCTATATACTTTAGCTCTCTGGTTTGTTGCTTTTATTTCAAGTTAACTTATCTATCTTCATCATTTTCTTACACTTCATCTTTACTTTAGCCCATCTTACCCCCTACATATCCCTTGCATTGGTCCTACAACACTTTATTCTTCTTTTCCAAATCTCTTTCATATTATAAAATGGTGCATCTTCACTATCTTTCTTACACATGATCAAATTTGTACATCTTCACTTGACTCCTATTTATACCAAGTATAAAAACCTCCTTACACCTAGAAACTTAGGTGTCTAGCCCTAGGTACATGGAAATAAAATGGGTTTGACTCACCCAATAGGCATTATGTGTGAAAGCACTAGAGTATTTCTCCCTTGGACCTCTACGGCCCTGTAACTTTTCTCTTGTGCACTTGGAGATTGTGCATCTTCCTATTGATTCTAGTAAGTTTCATGTGTCTACCACTTAGATGTTTGGTCTCAGGTGATTTTGGAAAGCATAAGGGATCGACTCACTTGGTTGGATTTATGCATGAAAGGCCATAGGAACCTATACCTAGGGCTTGAAAGCTCTTTTGAATCTAAAATCTAGTGCATGGTGTCTAGTACACTTTCCTTGTCTGATGGTGACAATATTCACATGCCCAAAACTTGGGTGTCTATCCTTAGGTGCTTAAGAAGTGTAATTTCTCAACTTACCTAGATAAAATTATGAGTGAAGTGTTAGTAGACTTTCTTAGTGGGCTTTAAAGTGTTGCTTCTTTACTCTTTACACTACTGCCTAAGAGAACAAAACAAAACAAAACTATTTGGCTTAGACCAAATGTTATGCTAGTCATCTCAACTCAAAATGATTAGTGACCAAGAATTCAATGGTCTTATGGCACAATCACCACCCTATTGTTAATATGCCTTCAATTTTTTTCCAATGAAATACCTAGGGAGTATTTCACCAGTCAGAGTGTGCAACTTGCATGTACCTATCTCCAATATGTGGTGGATGATATATGGACCCATCCACCTTATCTACGATTTGATTGGATGCTTAAAATACTTGGAGTCATAGAGAAAAATGAATGTTCTTTCTACTAGCACCTTGTTCTTTATGTGATTATTGTACTAGAGCTTTTGGCATACTTTTTTTACTTGTTGGCTCTATTTTTCTTTGGCATGCATCTCATATAATCACTCCAAATCCTCTATCATTATGTTCAATGACTCTTAGTCATCTAACTAGCCAATGTGGTCGATACGCAATGATGGTACCAAGAACTCCATCGATAGGATCACCTCAATGCCAAACACTAGTTAAAATGGTGTAGCTTTGTTTAGGCACTTGTAGGTTGTGTGATATGCCCATAGTATTGTTGGCACTCAATCATCTCAATCATTGTGCCTAACATCACATAGCTTTATGAGGTATGTTCCCAAAATTTTGTTAAATGCCTCAGCTATGTTATTCTTTTTAGATGATAGGGAGTCATTTTATAGTGTGCCACCATATACTCAGCCAACAAGATGCACACTATTTCATTTATAAAGTGAGTGCCCCTATCACTAGTTAGACTGATCAAGCACCCATACCAGATTATTATGTTTTCCCATATGAAGCATGTGGTTTTAGTATTTGTGTAGTCTTTTATTGGTATGGCCTCGACCCACTTGGTGAAATAATCGATGGCTACTAGGATATACCTTACACCTATATATCTTGTTATAGGAGTTATCAACCCAACAAAATCAATGGCCCATTTTTCAAATGGCACTTGGGAAAGAATGGGGATGAGGGGAATCTCATCTTGATGGTTGGGTTTCCCTATTCACTAGCATATATCACATGCCTTGGCAAATTTCTTTGCATCTTAGAATGAGATTGGTCACCATAATCCTAACTACAATACTTATCTTGTCATTATGTCTCTAGCATAATGTCCTCCTACCATGCCTTGATGCACCTCCTTCAAGATGGAATATTTTTGGTGCTCTAAGACACATCAGCAAAACACTTCATCTCTACTTAGCTTATATAGTTCTCTGCTAATGAGATAAAAGGGGGTGGTGTGAATTTTTAGTTGTTTCTTCTCTTTATTCATCATATCTTAGGGCATAAATCTAGATGTTAGAAAGGTAGAAATCTTTGCCAAATCTTGGGGATGCATTGGACTCAATAAAATTACACATCTAGCATGTCATCCTCAATAGGCACCACCCCATCACTAGAATTGATGTCATACAAATGGTTTGGACCCAAACTCTACTTTTCAAGCTTAACTGCGATGGAGAACTAGAACTCCTAGAATAGAACTATCCATTTGCATATGCACCCATGTAAAATAGGCTTGTTCACAAGGTACTTGAGTGCCTCATGATTAATGAAAAAGATGAATGGGGTTGCTAACAAATATCATTTGAATTTATGTAAGGCATAGACCATGGCAACTACCTCATGCTCTACTAAGGTCAACTTCCTACTGGTGAAGGAGATGGGATGATCCATTTTCCCTTCACCAAGCTATGTCAAGATTTCACCAATCATAGAGCTAGAGGAATCACCATGGACATGAAAAGGTGGTGTCTAGTCAAGAAACTGTAAGATAGGTGTACAAGCCAATCTTAGCTTTAGGGTCTCAAAGGCTTCCTCTTACACTTTACCCCAGTAGAATGGTTCATCCTTACACAAAAGATTTTCTAACAGTGTAACAATATTTGTATAACTCCTTATGAATGTCTTATAATATCCATAGTTTCCAAGAAAATCATGAATTCCTTTGTGTGGAATGAGTTTACAGCTAAATGATGATGAAAATCTTCACTGGATCAATGAACAAACCATCCTTATAGATGATGTGCTTGAGAAAGGTTCTAAATGGTGTGGTGAAGATGTACTTGTTTAGGTTTAGGGATATATGGAGCTACTTGTACCTCTAAAACATTAGGCATAGGTTGTCACAATTATCCTTCATAAGGCCATACACCATCCAATCATCTAGATAGACTTGGAGGAACTTATAGATGAAATCTTTAAACACGGTGATCACCACTCTAGAGAATACAATTAGTGCATTCTTGAGTCCAAAGGGCATCATGTTGTACGCAAAAAAACACAATTCAGTCACAAAATTTGGTTTAGGCTTATCCTCCTTAATTTATATTTGGTGGTAGCCAGAGAACCCATTAGTGAAAGTGTAGATCTCGCAACCTATGATGCCTTTCAAGACTTCATCGATGAACAAAGTTGGGAAGGGGTCATTGATGCAGATGACATTAAACATTATGTAGTTGATGAGAATGAAAATGTGCCCATCCTTATTGATGCTTATTACCATTGGGCTCACCCACTTAGACTCTTACAAAGGGTAAATGAGCCTTGTGGCTAGCATAACATTGATCTTTCTTTTGACCTTAGCATGGAGAATGGGATTCATATAATAGGGGCACTTTTTAACTTGTCTTGCAACATCTTTTATCTTTATGCTCATCTTCCCATGGCTTGGGTGGATACCATTCATGTCTTGGTAAGTTTTAGGGAATAATCTTGGAATTCCTTTAGGAGGTCTATGATTCGTAGTAGTTTTGCATTAGACTAATAAGCACCTAGAGTAGCCATCTTTGGCTCTCCTTCTACGTTGATATCCACTTTGATAGTCTTGAGTGGTGCATAGTATGGCTCATTCATTTCCTAATGATAATCCTCAAATTTTTGGGTTTCCTATATTTTCTTAATGTGAATATGAGTGGGTTATTCTTTGTTGGGAGTGTTATCATCTACTTAGTGCATGAGCTTTCTTCTGATGGTCAGTGTTTTGTAATAGTGCTCCTTCCAAGTTTCATCATCCTCTTCATTTGAGTCACTATTGAGAATTTTTTCCTCAAATGAGGTTGCGAGTGCCAATCCCTTTTCTCTAAATATGTTTTTCAAGCACTCCTTGACTATTGTGGTGTCCTCAAACACTACCCTTTGAATCACTTATAATAGCTCAACTAGTTCTAAGTTTTGTGTGGAAAAGGAGAAGGTATTCACAAAATTCTCCTTAAGAACCTCCTAATTGTTTCTCTTGACATGTCTCATTTACCATGTACCATTCCCTTGCCTATGTATTTAGTGTCCTATAAAAGGTATGCACTCATAAGTTATTTAGATCATTCACACTACATTTAGTCCATGTCTCTTCATATAGGTGCACTTACACCATGGGGTTAGAGTCACCAGAGTATGATGAGATATCCAAGTTCTCATTACTCCTCCTAAACCTGATGTACATGGCTACCTTTACCTCTATCTAAGTTGGCAAGTTAAAAATTTGCACTACCCACTAGTACACGATAGTGCTCCTTAAGATATACACAAGTGTGCCTATTATGTCTATCTCCTTGGGGATGCATACTTCAAGGTCATTGATATACCTTTCCACTAGGTTTATCCCCTCAAATTTTGGGAGTTTCATAAGATTTCCTTTACTTAGGAAAAGTACCCTTTTTCTCTCTTCTTCTGGTGTGGGACCCATCATTTTAGAGCATGACCAATCTAGACCCAGCTAGTCCTTATGAGTGTTGTCACCTTTGAATGCACTAAGTAGCATCTATGACCAGTGGCTTCATACACCTCTTCAATCCATCGATCACAAGCCATGTCGATGGTATCTAAGGTTGACTACCTATCCTCTTAGGAAAGCACTTCCTAATTAGAAAGATGAAGATTCTTGATGCCTTGCATCATGATGTTATAAATATGATTGATCTCATCCTCTATATTAATGCTATCCACATAAGGGGTCCTTGGGCACTTGAAAGGGGGATTACTACCCTTTCCTTTCCATTCTCTAATTTCATGTATCACTTCTTGAAGTGCATAGATACATTATTAGCATAACACCAAGGCCTCCCTAGAAGTGATGGCTAGTTATAATGTTCAGCCAACTCAATAACCTTGAATTTAGCATAGAATTCAATGCCCATAATATTTATAATGTCACCCTACAAAATTATGATCAGATAAACTTGGGTCTTGTTAGCCATGAAGAACACATGGGGAGAAGGTTTTTGGGCTAGCCTACCCATCTTCTCCCATGCATTCTTAGTTTATATATTGACCACTACATCAGTGTCAATTAGCACCTCATAAATGGACCAGCGATCTATGGTGGCATTCACTAGCCATTCTTAGTCATACTCTACATTTTGAGTATGACTTACTTCACGTGCTCACTCCATATGCAGCGTATGAACTTTAATTGCTTAGGGCTCAAAAAAATTATTTAGATTCTTCCTTTCATGCTTTAAGAGAAATTTTTGTAGTAGGGGAATAATCCCATCCATTTGTAGGAGGTGCATAATTTTTATCAGCTCCTGTACCTTAGTCTCCTGGCTATCTTGCTTTCGACATGAAGTGGTAGCCTATGCTTTAAGATTTTTGGCCAGCTAGAGTTCTTCCTATAAATTTTGTATTACACTCATGGCTTGTTTCAAGACATCCTTTTGATATACTGGGTCATGGTAGGGTGCATTTTTTGGCTCACACTGAGCTATGCACTTAGTATGACTTGGTTCACCATATTCTAGGCATAACTCTTGTGTTGGCATAGTTGATGGCTAAGTGGTGAATCCACTTCGAGTAGTCACTTATACCTTGATCAGATATGTACATGTTGGCTTCACTTTTAGATCCCATTTCATGTCCTTAATCTCATGCCTAATCATCCCTACACCTCTGTCGGCACCCATTTTTCCTTATGTCAACTTTTTGTACAATTGGGGACACCTTTCAAGCACATGCAATCCTTGATAATACCCACACATTAGATGCATAAAGCAATCATCCTAATATTGTTCAGTTGACTTGTAATTTTAACATGGTCATGGTGGGAATATTCCTTTACCATGCCCTCTACCTCACTCTAGTGTTTTTTTGGTTCCCATAGCTAGTATTTTGTTGACCATAACCCTCATTTCCTTGGTTTACATGCCCTCTAACTATTATAGTTTCCTTTCGTGCACCTCTCTCTATGTTCTAGTGTATTTCATCAATCACTCAAAAGTTAGTTGTGTTGTGAGTGTAGTTGTCACACAACTTGTAGAAGATGGTTATGTTGAGCTAACTGGCATGTTGTAATAAGGGGTAGTTATAAGCATCATGAACCTCATGATAAACTTCACATTTGAGAAGTAGTGCATACACATTCCTCTAAAATTAATTATTTTGATTATAACCCTCTATTTTGTAGTCTATGCACCATAACCCACTTTGAGCATATTATGATGAACTAATAGTCAAATTATATAGTTAGGAGGCCATAGACACAATCTACACCTCTATGAATGGGTTGATGTCTATATCAGTATTCTCAATCACCTCAACTCTGAGCATAGCTTCCAGCACTTCCCAAGGGTCCATGAATTTTTTCATGGATAACACCCTTCTGAAAGGCACTAATAGTCTTCCAAAAAACCATTGTGCATGTTGGGAGGAGTGAATTTTATAATGGATCTTAGAGAGGAGCATCTCAAATCTAGTGTCATATAAGTTCATGTTTTTTGAAAGTCCCTAGTTTATCTCCTTGAGCATGAAAATTCTCTACTAATCAAGCTTAGGTATATCAAACTCCTTGAGGAAGGCTCCCTCCAAGGTGTCATAATCAACCATAGCTTAGTTAGGATCAAAATTCCTATACCAAGTATTGACATGATCAAGAATGTTTGTTGGGAGTTGAGTTTCCTTATACTTGGATTGAGTAATTCTCTAAGTATGCCATTATAACTCACACTTGAGTACATATTCTATGACATTTTCCACACCTCAGTACTCTGGCAAGTATATGGCCATCTCATAATAGATCTAGGGCTAGGGGTAGATGGTGCTTGAGGCACTTGTCCTCTTGGTGCTTATCCTAGCATTGGTCCTCCAATACCTCCATCCACTATTTTAGGCATTGGTATAGTGGTTACTACTGACACTATAGAAGAAGATGGCATCATATTACCAGCTAGTGGTGTAGGGCCATTTCCTATAAGTTATTGCCCAAGCTACAATGCTTACATTGGCTAAATTGGGATGCTTGTGTTTAATTCCTTTTAGTTGGGTTAGTGTTTTTAAATCTAGAGGTATCTTCACTTACCTCTTCATACAGGATGAACTTGTTCAATTATGAATTTTTGCTCCAAAATTGCGAAGTGATCAAAGTTTACATTGACAGCAAGGTCAGTTGGCAATATTATATTTTCCTTTGAGGAATCTAGTGCATAAGATCACACCATAGGTTTAAATAGGGTAGGTGCATCTATCACATATCCAATGGTCAAATTCTAAAGGGATATCAAACATTTACCTATCATCTATAGAGCTTATTCCAAGGCTTCAAGGGTTCCTCCCTCTAGGTGTGACTATCATTCAATATATCCTTCCCCATGTCCTTCCCACTCATTAAGAGTCATCTTAGCACTTTCAGGTTATATATCTTCTATCAATCTGTGCCTCCTCTTTTTATAATCCTATCACCTAAGCTCTTGATTATCAATTTGTTCATCTCCTTCCATTGCACCTCACCTACACATCCCCTTCTTCCATATTATGTTGGTCATATGTGAGAGAACTTTAGCCTTTCATCCTTACTATTTCAAAGATGTAATCCCCATTAGCTTCTTGATTTTGATATTAATTTCTTTCATAAATGTACCTTTGGGCTCATGTAAGAACTATTACTCTACTTATTCAAGGTAGGAGTATGTCAATACTGTAAACCTGATCATATAGCTATTCAATGCCATTTATCATCATTTGTCTATGGCTCTAGTCCAAGTGGCATCCAATTTATCAAGATTCTTTAGGTGATCTATCATTCATTCTAGATTTTGTCTATAGCTTCAATTTTTTTGGGTTGTAGAAGCAATTAACTAGCATTACACTTAGTTTGGTAGTTCATAAAATAACACCTCATACAGGGCATCATACAAGTGCTTTTGGACCCACTTCCTTGGGTTCTTCCCTCTACAATTTGGATGCCTTAGTGTAAATCTATCTTCCACTCTTTCCAACCAGTGCTTGATTTTCTCAAGGGAGAGTCAGAGCATTGTCCAAGTGCACCATTGCAACAACAAAATTCAACAGTCCTGGCAATAGAAAAAAAATGTTGTAGTAAAAAGGGTGTTTCTAGTCATGGGCCTAGTCATGCACCTACCTAGCCATCTAGATCAGATATAGGCTTATCTTATAATAATCATAAGCCTTGACTTATTATGGCTCTCAACATTTAGCACTTGACTGCACTAGCATCACTATACATAAGGTGTAATCCTTATGTTCTCACCCAAAGCACAATAGAGAAGGGATTGGGGTCTATTGGGTTAGTTGTGCCATGGTGCAACTTTATTCTTCATGGGTCTAGTTAGTGTAGTGATGGTCATGTGCTTGTAGGTGTAAGTCTTGGGTTTCATGGGTTCAAAGGTTTCTAGGCACTTGAGGGGCAAAGAGTGATCTGGTTGAGAGACTTGGTCATAATCTTATACTCATACATGGGTATTGGTTTAGGGTGTAAAGATTTAACCATACTTAACATATTTAGTGTCAATGGTGAAATAATCATTGTTAGTCACATGTGTGCCATGAATGAGCTAAGTTAGAAACACAACATAGCTTAATTTACATTCAACAAGATATAATATGTAATCAATAACCATCAAAGACTTAACACATTTAGTGATTTAACTATTTTCAAAAATCATTCTTGATTAAATATTTTTAATAACAATGCATACATAGTCCACATAAATGGAGTAAGTGCTCAACATAAACTACTAAGGCTCAAGCTCACAGGTAAGCTTGGGCATTACAAAGAGGAGCACGAAAGTGCATCCCAAGATAATTTCTAAACTTAATAAATATTCTCACATTAATTTTCTAGAGCTTCGTTACTCTCTAATTCATCTCCTTCTTTAGCTAAACTTAGTTTCCTTTTATAATCTTTGAAGCATCTTAGGTTTATGGGAAATGGAGTACATTGACTTTTGAGCTGGTGCTAGAGGTACACATCCTACTACCTCCAATATGCTTTGTCTTCAATGTGTAGTCATTATCTTATGCACCTAATTCCCAATGCTTCATGATTCAAAAAGGGGTTGTTTATCTTAAATGGTTGGTCTTTATCCCATGCACTCAGTTCCTGATGTTTCTTGGAGTTGTTAGCTACCAACCAACCAGTGGCTAGAGGATAAAAACAACAACCATCCAAAATGTTTCCTTGTGCCTAGGTGTCTGTTGAGTTGGCATGGATCCATTACTTAGAATGAAATGGGACCCAACACTCACAAGACACATTATTGATATGATGATAGGTAAACCTTTTTTCAAATGGAATAATGATGGAAAATATGCTTTTAAGAAGATAAATACTATAATTCTTCATGCTTCTACTTTAGAAGGCCCTGATTGTAAAAAATATTTTATCACATATTTTTATTCTTATGTTCATACTCTCTCAACCATTTTGATTCATAATAAAGATGAAGGGACCAAATCACTGATTTTATTCATGATCTATGGCCTCAAATATTATGAAATCAAATATTATCCTATTGAAAAGCACATGTATGCAATTTTCAAAGTAGTCAAATAATTCAAGTATTACTTTCTAAATTTTTAATCTATTATGATAGTTCCTAATATAGTCATAAATTTTTTTTTGACACAACAATAAGCTGGATAGAAGAGATGTAATTGGATTTAAAAAATTCAATAATATGATCTATAAATTAAGCTTGTTAAGTTGGTACAAGGTAGAGGATTATGTCATATTATGGAAGAATAGATTGATAACCAAATAATTCTTTCTCCAACAAGTGAATATGATCACAATATAGAGAACTTGCCATTGGTATTGTTCATTAAATCTACAGATGAGTGGTATTTAGATATTGTGTATTTATTAACATATGGAGAACATCTGCCACATTTGGATGTCAAGCAGAGAATAATTCCCTTTCTCTCCATAATATATAGTTCTCCTTCATACCTTTTTATCCAAATTTTATATTCATATACTATTGTTGTCACCAAAATTGAAATTTTGAAGCATTTTAATTTTTTCATTATTTTATTTATCAAGTCGTACAAGTCAAGTTTGCTTTAAAAGTGCATTTATGTCTTTTTTTTTAATGTATGGATAAAAAACATCAAAAACAACTTCTTGAGGCTTTTTATGACCAATCCTATGGTGGTCATTTATCTACATCAATGATAATGTAAAATATATTGATAGATTATTATTATTATTATTATTATTGGCTATCTTATTCAAATATGTCTATGAATGGATAAGAAAATGTGAAGTGTGTCAACAATTTGTTGATAGGCCAAAACTTGTAGCTTTTACACTTAAGCCAGGCATAATTAAAAAACCCTTTTAGAAATGGGGGTTAGATTTCATTAAAAATTTGAATCCTTATTTAAGTATTTGCCGTACACATGTTATCACAATGATGGATTATTTCACAAAGTGGGTTGAAGTAATTTCAGTTAAGCAAAAAAAATTATAGGCATTCTACAAGTTTATCAAAGAAAACATTCTGGTAAGGTACGACATTCCTCAAAATATTATGACTGATAATACATCTAATTTTTATTCAACTAAGTTGGTTGGTTTTTCTATGGTTATGACATCTCCTTGTCTCATTCTTATGACTAATATCCACATGGAAATGGCTAGGTAAAATCTAGCAACAAAAACCTTGTTACTATCATTCGTAAGCTTGTAAATTAAAATAAGAGGAACTGACACAAGATATTACATGATGCATAATGGTTAGACTATATCACTCCTAATAAATCCATCAGAATGTATCATTTTTAGTCTTTATATGGAAAAAATGTCACAATACCAAGAATAATGACTCATTTCTAATCAGGTCCCTTTGGTTGAGTGGGTCATAGTTTTTTTTTTTTTTAAATCATAATATTAGTCAGTATTCAATTATTCAAATTGATCCACTAGTGTCTATTAAGTTTCCTAGTGATATTCATAATTTTATGTGTTTGTATGACTTGATTTTTTATGTACTTGCTCAATTAAAAGCATATGTTTATATGTATTTAAGACTATTTGTATGACTAATGGGGGAAAAACTAGTAGTTATGTCTTGGAACACTAAACTATAATATTATGGGATATCATGAGGTGTAGTTGTTTGGATCTTATTTTAGTAGTTAGAAATATATAGTTTAATATGAATGTGAAACATACTTGGGTGGTATGAATTGTAGGAATTATTTAATGTTTGAGTTAAATAATAATGTATGATTTATTCATGCATAGATGGAATAAAAGTATACTTTTCTTACTCCTATGTATAGCATGTGATGTGATATTATTTCTAGGAGGATGTAATTAGTAAGAATATTATGGTTAAATAATGTATAGTGAGACATTATCTTTGGTATGTATGATTTTCATGGCATTGTGATATCTTGTAATAGAATGGGTGTTCTGTGATACATTGCATGTTTAGTTTTTATCATACACACTTGGGTACTTGCTTACTCTTTAGATTCCCATGCCATTCTATCTACCTATATGTGAAGGGAGGGCTATTCCCTAATATAATATTATGCAGGAGATCTTTGGTCTATGGTTGGTGTGGAAAAGTGCTCAAATGATGCTCTCCCTCTCCACTATAGTACTACTTACCTGGATACTACACTTGAGATTCAGAGATACATGAGTTGGTTTGACCCAACCTCTGGAGGGCTTGGTATCTTTTTATTATATTAAGGTTGAATTCATAATGGGAATGTAATTGTATTTAATTTTTATATACTTGAACAATAATTATTGTATTAGCAGACTAATTTTGGCTAAGTCCTAATGTATTTACTTTGCTTGCATGGTGATATATTATATTGCATTCAACATTAGAATTTTGGAATTATTATTATTCTAAGTTATTGATTATATGTTTGGATAAGGATGTGTAGTATAAATATGGTTGAGTGAATGAATGCTAAGTAATTAGTTAAAAAAAATTATTGCATTATTCTAAGTATAACTTGAGGGGTTGTAACAATATTCAGCCTTAGTATCATTCAAACCTTCATGTCCAACGAACTATTTGGGTTTTACATTTACCTTACCACATTTATTCTAAATCACTTAATAATATTCCTATATATAGAAATCATAGGAAAAACTAATGGTGCTGGTCATAAGATCAAATTTTCCCAACTAATATCTCCATTATCATGGGGGTTCAAATGTTCCACCCCTTTGACAGTGATGTTGTATATGTTGTTAATTTATTTATCCATGTCCACACTTTACACATAGGTTTTCCTATGATTGTAATCTAAGGGTATGTCCATGTTCCAATTTACATTTTTTTAAATCATATATATCTTCTCAGAACATATTGGAATTATTTGTGTAACATCAGGGTTTTACAAGTAAGGCAAGATTATTATCTATTTCAACCATCTGAATAACTCAAAAGTCAGCGTTGAATTTCACCACCATAATTTTGATGAAAACATTATTCAATATTCATAGAGGATGTGATCAAGTCATATTATAAATTAACATGACATGAGGGGAAGGTTTTAATGTTGACCTCCCCATTTTGTAACATTCCTCATTAGTGAGGATATTTACCTCTACTCTGGTATCAATAAAAATTTTGCATCCAACCCACCCATCAATAGTGATATTAATTAATAGATTTTAATCATAATTAGTGTTCATAAAAATTATAACCTTATACACCCTTTTTGGTGATTACCTATTTTGCATTAGGTACATTATAGAGATCCTCCCTCAGCTTGGCTTCCATATATAACTCATTTTGAAACTCACCTTGTAGATTTATTATTGCATCCATCACCTCTTGCAATATGAATTTTTCAAAAATGCCATTAGGATAATTAATGACCAAGGAGGGTTGTGTGCATTGGATTTTTTTCTCTGGTGCTTTCATTTTTATGGTTGGGTTGTGGTACTATTGTGCATTGTGATATTGAATTTAGGTCATGTGATTAATTTTTACTCACCTACTTTTGGTGTCCATTGATCTCCTAGTCACACTATCCTGATTATCTCTACACCCTTTTCTAGTTTTTCTTTTTGTATATTTTTTTAGGAATCAGGACATTCTTAAATCTTATGTTCCCCTTAAAAAATAACCACATGTAGGGAACTTCATACAATATCTTTGATAGTACTCAAGTGACATGCACTTATAGTAGGTGTAAGAAGGGAATTATCATCCATATATTCATCCACCATCTCTTCCTATATAGGGGAATTCTCTTCCATACATTCATTTATCTTTATTGGTAGGCACCATAGTTTTTTTAATGTCCCCCTTTATCATGCTTTTTGTATTTTGACGATCACTAGGAAATTTTTAATATTGTCCATAGAGGATTCACATATTTTAGAATGCAATGAAATATTTCCTATGTCATACTCTAAAACATTTGGAAATAACACACATCTATATCTTCTTGTAAAATCTCACATGATTTTATAAGTAATTATACATTACACCTTCAATAATTATTATTGTTATAAACCTCAAGTTCACAGTTAGTGCACCATAAGCCATTGTATATGTCATGTGTACTATTAGCAATTTTTTTTGAAGTCAAGTTATTTTTTGTATTTTTCACCTCCACAAAGGAGATAATCCCTATGTCTACACTACCAACTGATTCAACTGTCAAATTTTCTTCCAAATCCTCTCATGGTTCAATTAAAATATTCATGCATAATATGTGCCTAAATGGGAGGATCAAACCTACAATGAACTATTACACGTGTTTTAGTGGAATAATCTCATACAAGAGTTCAAAAATTCAAAGTTTTGAACCTTGTATTATATGCATGAACATTCTTAGTGATGTCTTATTTATTTTCCTTTAGTACTAAAATATTTGTTATAATTCTATAATATCAAATTATTTCAAGAATGCCTCCTTTATTAGGGCATAATCCACAATATATTGTAGTGGATAGAACTTACGGCACCATGCATGATATAATATGTTAGTCAATAACTGGCTTGATTTATGTATTGGTGAAATGATGCCATTGGTGTGCCAATTATTTCAAGCTTATGGACATGCTCAATATAATTATTCTCTATGTGATGCTCACGTAGATTTAGGGACATTTTATAGATGAATTATTGAGGGGGAGGAACCAACATTAAAGGCATGCTAATTTTTGCTTGAGCACATGAATTTTTACTACCTCTAAAGTTTTTTCTTTGTATGCCACCCACATTTCCTCTAAGTTAGGATGCACATCTACTAAATCCTACACTGGGTATCATCAATGTTAGATTTGAACTTAGAATAACTTTTTCAATGCTCACAACCATCATGCCTCATATTGTGTTGCTATTATCTTACATATTAAGTATATGACATGCCAAAAATTATTTGGATTTTTTAGATTTTGCTAATGGTGATACTATTGGTCCAATTGGTGTGTATGGTATTATTTATCATAAAACATTTCCCTGTGTCTTCTATCTCATTACCTCTACTATCTAAGGCAAAAATATATGAATTACTTGGATTTCCTCCTTTTGATTAAGAAATGTATGGATTGATGATTCAAGTATATTTGGCATGGACACTTCCTGAACTAACACATAATTATGGATGTTCAAAATGTCCAAAAAAACTTTAGATATTCCTTCCAAAATATTAACTTCCAAATCATTGGTGTGTACTTGTATCTCATGAGAGCACATCTCCTCAACATGAGAGTTTTCCTCATGCTCATCCCATTTTTTAAGGTTCCTAATGACACTCCCCTAACATAAATATCCTTACTTCTAGGGTCCATGGTGATAATATCATTTTTTAGGCCTACACTATATCCTTAGTGCCTAAGCTTTCAAGCATTCAAACTCTCCATGCTAAATTTATTAATGTCTCCACCCCTTACTGATGAAACATGCAAATCATGCCCACACTTCTCCTTATACTATCCATTTATGTCATGTGAAAGATATTTTTATACCTCCATATAAATATTTTCAATGTTTTAATCTACCATAAGCTTCATAATTTCCACAGGTATGTAAGTGATAAAATACCCTCTCACCTAACATGAAAATTGGTATTTTTCCTCTTCTAGATAAAATTATGTAGAAACTATAAATTATAAAAAATAACTATTCAATGCACCCTTCCACCACATGCCCACTTCTTTGTTCCAAACTTCATTAGTATAATAAAATTATTTAACCCACACCTTCATCCAAGGATTTTTTTCACAAAAAATTATACTTTGACCCATATCATATGTGGATAAGTATGCATGCAAGTATTCAAGTAAATTACATAATAACACTTCATAGAGAGGATCATACAAATAATCCTCCACCCACTTATTAAGAGTTAGATTTCCAAATATTGGATGATTATTCATGAAGGTGTGTTCTTGATCCACTAGCCAATCTCAATGTTTTCCAAGGAAATATGGTGAAATATGTCCAAAAATCATCTCTTCCAATTGATTCAATGACATACCAATAAAAGAATCAGAATGTTGGTTTATTTACCTATGTATCAAATAGTGTCTGTGCCACTACACTTACCTTAATAGAAAGTAGTTATCACACTATCATATCAAGCAAACTAACTTGTGTGCTCATCTAAGACAAAAAGAGATAGACTACAAGGGCATGCTAGGTTAGTTGTAAGATGTGACTTTTCATATTCGTTGATTCACTCGTAAAAAATAATAGTATAAAATAGAACTTATACATCTTAAATCAATAAATGAGAGTTATAAATTCATTCTAGGAGTAAATAACACCATGTAATAAATATTAAGTAGATAAACTTCACATAACACTTGCATCCATTAATGAGTGCATTCAACTCCTTAGCATTAACATGTTAGATAATAGAAACATTAAATCAATGTCTCAAAGCTTAACAACTTCAACAATAGTAATAAAAATAATAATATTAACAATACAATCATCAACCACCTTAGACTAAGAGGCAAGGTGGGATTTTATATATATAATCTTCCACCTTCTAGTTACAATGAATAAATACACACTCCTTAGTACATGCAACATTTTATAAATATAGTAGAGATTAATTGCTTCTAATTAAATTCCCTAACAAACTAGGTGCTGCATTTTCAATGGGATGTGGTAGATTTACTCAAACCATTTCAAGTAATGGCTTTCCTTAATGTCACATTATTTGAAGACTTGATCCTTTTGCCAATGCCCCTATAATTGTTCTCCTAAATACACACTCCTTAATTTGTACAACCTCCTTCCCATTCATTTCACTATATGTTTTTCATTAGCCATAGTTCCATCATCAATGCATGTGTCAACTTCAATGATTGGTCCTTCTAATCTGAGTGCTCTCAAGTTTCTTAGTACATCTATGCAACCATTGAGCTTGGTGATGCTCTATTAGAATTTATTGAAATAATGGTAGTGTTTGGTATGTATATTTATTTTTCCCTTGCCTTTTCATGCTACCTATGAAAAATAAATGTGCCTTTTATGCCCTCAAAATAATAAAAGCATCAGGTGGGCACTTTCATGCTTACTTAAAATTGTAGGCCAACACATTCACTATGTTAAGATTGTTATTTTCATTTATATAACTTTGTTTTTTTTATGTTATGTACTTATTTTATGTATTTAGAACTTAAATTTAGTAGAATCTTCCTTTGGATTCTCAATTCCTCTTTAATCCCTTTTTTGTAAAAATTAAACCTTTGCATATATTAATAAAATGTCACAAACCCTAAATATAATTATCATATCATGTCCCACAATGTGAGTGACATTGGTGGCATAGGACCTATTTTTCTCTATTTTAAAGTGTTTGGAACACCCTATACATATTGATGAGAAAAATCTAAAGCTACAAATCTATTAGCACATAATAAAGTAATTGGTTAGGATCTATCAAGGTTCCTTCAACCCTTAATATAATGAATTTTTGAAATACCAATAAGCATAAATTTCCACAATGTTATTCATTTTTTATTTAGATAGATGAGTCATATCCTCATACTTTATTTCATTGTACACTTTTGGATAAACTATATTGCATATGTTGATGATGTGGTTCTATAACTTATAAATTTAAAACCTCTGATAAAGCACATGGATCATTGTTTGTGAATTATCTGGATATTTAGTGAAATATTTTTCGTTGAACCTAATTTAAGTACAAAAAACATCCAACAATAAAGACAAAATGTAAAAACTATACCCTTACATTAATCCTATGAATTTTTGACTTAATTTATATGCTATAATTTCACCTAATGTAGGAATTAGATGATATATGATAATAATATAAATACAGGTAACATCATAACTATTCACATGTTCAATATTGGAAGCCCCATACAATAAATTTAAAAATATTATCCCTATCATAACCCCTTCTCTAAATGTCTTGATAGTATAAGACAATATCCTCCTTTTTAGTGAACCTCTATTAGAGTGGACGATGGGTTTTAAAAACAAAAGATCTACTTGGAGGAATAAAACCAAACTAAACAAAGATTTTAAAAAAACATGCTTGAAATATTGTTTTTTCATAAATACATCTAATGGATACTACATTTAAAGCTTAGAATAAATAACTAGGATGAAACAGTTTTCGAATAAACAATAGCTAAGAAAAAAATTAGACTAAGTATATACACAAAAATAAAGATAAAACCAAACAATAGGAAGTGAAAAATATAATAAATAATAGATTAGAATACCTATAAACATGTATGAGAAACCTACGTGCACTTCAAAGTGTTTGAATAAAACAACTTTGACTTATCTATTAAAATAGAGTTTTAGATTATTCATAGGTTTTTTAAAAATTAAATGCTAACTATTAACTATGTAATTAATATTAAATAAACACTCTAACAACCTTTAAGGATCTTGAACATAGTCCCTTAACACATCATATATCATTGTATTTCATCAATTTTTGGGTAGTGTCTAGGTCATATTTTTTATTGGGTTCAATAAGTTATAGAAACTATGATATACCACACCATCCCAATATATATCCATATTATTAAGTGGAGAGTATGTCATATCATATTTAAGTAGAAACTTGTTGGAATAATAAAAAAAATAACTAATACATGGAAATACCTCGTGTTAAGCCATTGCCTTGTGTAGTCCTCAAATTCTAATTGAGAAAAGGTATGCCTTATGCTCATTTTTTTAATTATTAGATACTCATAAACATAAAGGATATGGGTGTTCACAATATCATAGTACAACTCATTTTAATTATTCTAAGACATAATATGAAATGATAATTTAGTGTCTTTGAATTTCTATTTGGAAATTGATGATTAAGACAATTATTCTTTAGGAACTATCTCTATGAATTGTGTTTGAATATATTTTATAATTCATTTATCTTGATAAACTCTATAATTTTTTTGAAATTATACAATCAATGGTATTTGAATAACAAAATATTTGGTAAAAATGTTATTTTTATTAAGTGTGTGTCATGGATATTAAAATATGGTAAATTAAATGTTGTATCCTTTCTTTTTCAATCTTAATATTAATATTATGGGGTACCCACCTTCACAAATAACACTTGTGAATATTTCATTAAATAGCCATTCATTAAATGAGTAATAAAATGTGTAAATGGGAATATTCCCAAAATCACGCATCATAAAATTTTAGATAAACAAAAAATGGAATGAAAAAATCTACATTTGGATGAATTGATTTTAAAATTCACTCGATAATTTTTAATTACATGAATTGTTTAAAAGGATCCATGAGCTAATCATGAGTATAATCAATTAGTTTGTGACCCTTCATCTATTTGTTTAGTAAAGTGACCACCTTTTTTTAATCTCACAATTGTGAAAATAAATCAATGGGGTTTTGCAAGGTACATTAATCTTATTTTATAAGAAATAATTTGACTAATAAATAATCCTAGGTTAAGTCTCAATGTGGCATCAAACCTCATAAAACCTATCTCTATGTTTTAAATCAATAAAAAAATTAGGACTTTCTAGAGTCATATTTAAATGAGAAAAAGGTATTTTTTAAGAAATTTTGGTACCTCAATAAAAAAGGGGGGAGGGGGGAAAGGTTCCATATTCCTTAGGGAAATAATAGTGTGTTGGCTATAACAAATGGTGACTTAACAAGAAAACTATTGTTAAGTATTTAGAACATATTATTTCCTAGTATTTTAAATAAATAGAGACTAATCAATCACGTAAGAAAAAATCATAAATTTATTAAAAAACTAAACACTTCATTTAACTTCACCTCACAATATACTAGTTTGAATACATCTTCTAGGAGTCAAAAGTATGTTTATATACTTTTTATTTGTCCTACCTTAAGAAATTTTAATCGAACATGGACAAACCTCTTGAGCCAAGATTTTATGATAGTGTTATTTTTATGAGGATGGTTTATGGGAGAAATTTGGGTATTAATTTTTTACTAGCTAGGAATCCATAGCCTCGACAAAGATCCTTATAATTCCACATTAAATCTTACTCTATTGTTAGCCATGTGTCTATAGCCCTCATGGAGATAATCTAAATCACCCTTTTAGGAAAAATATCTAAATTTTATCTTATATATTTCATATTCTCCTCTCTTTAAATTTTTCATTTATTTTTTATAAGGGTTGTGAACCATTATAACTAAATATAAAAATGATAAAAAAATGCCCTAAACTCATTTGACTTTTTTCTTGTTATCTATTGTTTCTAAAGTTAATGCTTAATGTGTATTCTTGACTCTTCCCAATATAAATAATTTTCCTTAATTCACATCTTAATCATCAAACATGTCTTCAATATTATAATGAAATTATAAATTAATCACACTAGTTCACATAGTTACCACTTGGGTCTTTTAACACTTCTCATAATAATCCTAAACTCAAATGTTCAATGCTACTATCAATTTGTTGTCAGGGCCTAAAGGAAATAAATTTCCTCTTGGGATTGTTTATGACATTTAATTATCTCAAATTACCAAATATTTAAACATTAAATTAATTAAAGTAAACTAATCTATGAAAACATGAATGAAAATTTAGTCTACAAAGCAAAACATAAACCAAAATAAACTAATTTTACTCTATATTAAGTTAATATTTTATTTATTTTGTGATTAATTTTATCTAAATTAAGTAAAACTATGAATATGTATATTATATAAAATGGGTTAGTAAGCATACAAATATGAATGCAAAATGGGATATTGACATTGCACTTGTTATATTTAGAATCGATAAAGCAAAGGAAGAGAGGTGTACTTAGATTATTATTGATTTATATTGTTCATTATGTTATTCATTATCCTTGATATTGTTATGTGTCTACTTTATAACCACTTAAATTAGTAACAAGAGCTCAAATGCTGCTTAAATGTTTTAAGTGAAGCTCAAACCCCCTACAGTGACTAAGATTGTCTAGGCTCTTCCAAGAGTGTCTCTATTAACTATGAAAGTATATGACACCTAAAACCAATCCACCTAAACCTTTAGAGACCTCATATGTGTGTGATTTACTTTATTTTTTTACATCGATCTCCATTTTCCTTTACTTTGATTTGAAGCCCTAATTGTACTTTTGACACCAATGTAATGAAGAAAATCTAGAAATGTAAATTATACTAAGAAATCTTAATCTAAACTAACTCAGCCTAAGCTAGAGCTAAAAATAAAATAAATAACACAAACTTATACCTTAGTTGTAAAAATAATCTTCTATTGAGATGTGAATTTGATTATCTCTCTCAAAATTATGGTTGTTCACTCTTCCATTGCAAACTATTTTTTGATGGCTATGATTCAATTTGGATTTGCAAGTAATTTTGATAACACTTCATTATCATAATTAGGATGATCAAATTGATGGATTCCATGCTTATTTATAAATTTTTGGAAGAAATATCTAATGGTGGTGGATTATTTAAATATTTCAAATAATCTACAGTGGATAATGAGTCCTCATCCATGAGGATGATGACTATTTAAAATGGTTGAGAGAAACATAGAAATAGTTAAATAAGTCACCAAGAATGGGTCAAACTATTTTAAAACTCAAGGTATGACTCAAAGGAATTTGAGGAATTTATGAGATTGGTTGGGGTGAGTCAACATGTGAGGGAGATAAAGATGGAAGATATTAGGTAAGGTGTAAAAATTAACTTTAATAATTAAATTTGGATTAAAATTGTGCACAATTGATTAAATTTGATTTCTTCAATTATTTAAATAAGGAAGGAGATGCCATGAATTATATTTTAAATATTAAGAAGAAGAATCAATGGATTTTAGGTGCATTTCAGCACTAAATGTAATTTATGTGTCCGCATTTGCCCCTCTTTGAAATGGTGTTGTGAATCAATACCTTTTTGAAGAATAGTAGAAGAAGTAGAGAATTGATGATTAAGAAGAAAAAATTTACCCCAAATGAATTATAATGAATGTGATGATGCCCCCTCAAGGGTTTGTGTGATAAATGGAAAAATTCTTGAACTAAATGAAAAATTATTAAGTGGTTTAGAACATTAATAAATCAAATTACTAGAATTTATGCCAAACGTTTAATATTAAGGCACGTGTAAATAAGTTTTCCCTGCATGTAAATAAGTTGCCCCTGGCTATGTAAACTAGAGTATTGATCAGAAAAAGAATATTTTATTAGTTGAATATTGCATACTTAGTGGATGCTCATGATGCAAGGGTCATGTGAGCAGACATGGGAATGATATATCCCCATGATGGTAAGTTATGGATCTAAAAATGGAAAAACATGAGTTTTAAAATTTTATTGAAATACTTATGAGAGTGATAGTTGCAAGTGATTAAAATAGATTCAAAATGTTTTGATTTATATTGTCCTAGAATTTGAATTAAAATAGATGAAAAATGAATAAAATGGATGGATGGGGGGGATATTTGAAATGGGGGGAATAAAAAAAAATAATGGTTGTTAATAAATTCATTTGTGCATGTTTGATTTTTAGATATATTGCTAGTAGATGTTAAGTGAGGAGATTTTCTTTGAGACCTTAAATGAAAATGGAATGTATTCCACACCACCAGCACCATAGAGAGTGCATGAGGAGACACCAGAGACCATAGATGAGAAAGCCTCTAGTAAGTTAAATTTAATGCATGAGATTTTTTATTTAAGTGAATTTATTAGGGGTCAAAGTTGTTGAAAACAAAATTATAATTAGGCTATTTGTGAATTCGGCAATGAAAGTTATAAATTCACTAGAGAAAATTGTAAAATCATTAAATTGGATAGTAAATTTTCAATATGGAGTTGAAAAATTATTGGGGTATAAAATATAGTAGGGATTGTCAAATTCACATTTTGTAGTTGAAAATTTGTGAAAATGAGTTGTGAATTCATCAAACTAGGTAGTAAAATCATCCAAAAGGAAAATAGATTAGGTAAATTATGAAATTTCACATCAATGATGAAAAATTGAAGACATATAAAGTGAAAATGCTACAATGGGTTGCAAAAATGAGAAAAGATGTGAAATCAAAGAGGTGAAGTTCAAACTCAACAAATGGGATAGAAAAAATGTGAAAGGGAGTAGCAAAAACACAAAGTTTAGAGGAAATGGGGAAATTAGTAAATGACTAGATATATGAAGTGGTAAATGGCTTGAAAATAATATCAAGGAAGAGAAATGTATTTTTGTTTTTGAATTTTTTAAATTAGTTTTAAATGGATTGAGATGTTGATAGATAGAATTAACATTATGCTAATATGTTATGATTATAGGAGGTATTATCAGTACTTGTGACATAAGAGTAGAGACCTGAGGCACTTGAGTAGATATAAGGCTTCACCAATTATGAGTTTGGATTATTAGAGGATATAGGGTTTTCATACATTGCATAGATGCCTAAGATCTATGCAAATAGGGCTCTATTAACTATGTTTGCCAAAATATGGCATAACAAGACTAGCACATTTCACTTGTTGAAAAGTGAGATGACTGTGACATTAGAGGATGCTTATAAGATTTTGGGTTATTTTTTATGAGGTAAAGATGTATACTATGGTTAGGAGACATAGAAAACTACACTATATAGGATTTTTGGGGATAGGTTGATTCTAGTTGTGAAAGGAGGGGTAAACATTGACTACTACATGTAATTAGATATAAATTCTTTGACTATGGTACTTATGATGGTTATCAGTGGCATTAGGCTTCCTAAAAAGAATGGGAGACTATGTCATATTGGTTTTATATACATCATTAGAGACATCATAGATATGGGGGAGATATTAGCAGGGGTACCATTCATTCTTGCACATTTAGATAGGGATTTGCACCATGTAGTATACATAGGTGGGAAGGAGATTATTCCTTTCACACTAATATGGATTTGGTGTTGGGATCACATTGTAGTAGAGAGGACATTTGGACATATGAACACATGTTCTATTGATGATTTGATATTGTATGGATGGCATAGTATCATAGGTACCCACAAACCACATTTTGGTAACTTAGAGTTTTATAGAAGGGCTATAGATGAGATAGGTGATGACTAGATCACCTAGAGACTATATAGAGAGATAGTGTTTTAGTTTCCATATGATTATTTATACATGGATTACATGATGATCCAGTGCTATGTTATGGGTATACATGATTACATTATAGAGAGATATCCCTGTGATAGGGTGATGAGATAGTTTGGTATTAGACAACATATTCCTATAGGTCCTCATATATTTGCATGAGAGGTTAGAGAGAGTGCTTAGTGGTAAGTGACTATTGTTCCTATTAGAATAGACCATAACTAGTCAAAGTTATAGATAATTACATAGATGGATAAGAGGGATGTCATTGATGCAAGAGTAGTAGATGGATATGTAGATTGGTAGGCTAGATAGTGGTCAACTAGATTGATAGTTCCATATGCACTACTACACACTTAGAGGCAAAGATTGGTTTCCATTATGAGTAGGCATCCATGAGTGATAGGATTAAGAGCTCCTATTAGGAGTGTAGTGACATGAAATAGAGGAAGTATATGAGGATAGGTAAAAGGACATGATTTATAGGAGAGTGAGTTACATGATGTAGATATTATAGAGGTGGAGGATGTTGAGATTATGTGAGAGGTAAGTGTTGATGTGGGAGGATACATAGAGATGAGGGTGGAGATAGATTGGGTAGGTGGAGATAATACTATATTGGTCTTTATTGATAGTGAGGGAGATAGGGATGGAGAAGATACAATGATGAGATCAACATAAGAGACACATGAACATAGAGGAGACATGGTTGGTCCTTCACATATAGGTATTTTTAGGATGATCAGACCCTAATTGATAGACATCATGAGGAGATCTGAGCCCATGACAATGAGATTATAGGGTTACATATATAGGTGTCTAAATTACAAGGGGAAGTGGATAGTAGAGGGTATCAACTAGCACGTAGATTGGTTGATATTAGATGTCTATAGGGTGAGGTATAAAAATTATAGGTTGAGGTTGAGAGATTAGAGAGGGATGCTATTGATACAACACTTAGATTAGTTACACATGATGTCAAGACACAAATTCTAGATTACACAACTTTGAATTAGAGATATAGATAGTATAGGGATACTACGAGGATAAAGCCAGTAAAGTTTATTTTTTTGCTATTAGGATAGGGGAAGTTAACCACACTTGATAGGGTAATGAGGTCCATGGAGTAGGTTACTTATTATAACATTTTATATGAGGAGGGCATTTTGTGTGCATAATAAGCACCATCTTACAAGGAGTACTCAACCAAGTGGTCAATGCTAGAGATATTAGTTCAATTGATAGAGTTAGAGAGATTAGTGGGACAATTTTCACATTGTGTCATAGGTCCTCCATGAGGCACACCACAATGTTATGATATAATTCCTAGATTAGATGCTCCATTTGAGGAGCAGGGAGAGACTTGACATAGTTTTTGAGGATTGATGTATCGATGTACATATATTTTTGAGATGTATCATTTGTATAAACATATTCAATTTTGACATATATATACATGAGTTATTTGGGATATTTTTATTATTTGTATTAACATTGTGGACTATTGATGAACTATTTATGGACTTTGTGATTATAATTTTCATTTATACATGGTTTATAAATAAATGGATAGATAGAGTTTTGTTATACTTTTTGCATTTTGATTCATACTAGAATATGTGAATTCTTTTCAATATTTTATCATGGGTTATGACATGTATTATTTGAGTAGGGATGCATGGATAATGGTTTTAGATAGCTTCCTTGTTCTTTGTATTAGATTTCCATCATAAATTAGTATTAAGTAGCCTAATGTTTACTATAGCGTAAAATACATTGCCATCAATGATATCAAATAACCATGATGAATGTTTATGTTTTAGGCATATGGATTGAAAAAGAATAATTTTTGTAAAGAAAATTACATCATGATATAGACAAACCATAACCATACTATAATCCAATACATAAAATAATCTTGACATACACATAAAAATTAAAAAAAATAAAACATTATTACTCTAGATTATGTGGACACACAAAATGACTATGAAAACAACATTTGTAAAATAAATACAAATGACATACAAAAAACCAAATAAACAAAGATTAATTGTTTTAAATACAAAAAAAGTACACAATGATGTAAAACAATCAAAATGATTAAAATAATAAGAGATAAATAAGATGAGTAAAGAGTAATAAGCAATGATGGCTAAAGTAAGAAATGAAAAATAACCAAGTGAATGGTTAAGGATAGATAAGGATAAATAACCAAATTAATCGTTAAGGATAGAATAAGGATAAATAACCAAATTAATGGTTAAGGATAGAATAAGTATAAATAACCAAATTAATGGCTAACGATAAAATACAAATAAGACAATAAATAAACAAACAAAGAATAAATTAATGAAAACCACAAACAAGTAATCAACACTTGAAAGATAAAAAAAAAGACTTAACATCCTAAGCAAGGTTTAAGATGATTGGTATACAAGATCCAGGATAATATTACATCAACTAATAAGTAGTGCATGATTGAAAAATAAATCCACTCTTGAGGAAATGGATAATGTGGAAGACAGTGGCTGAGCTGACCCTAGAGACCCCATGTCTCTAATCACTACCTGCATAATCAACCCTAGATAAAGTTTGTGTGGGGATATCAAGCCAAATTTAGTTCTCCTAATATGGGAAGTGATGAGAAATTAGGTGATTTATGAAGTGTTGAGTGTTGGATGAAAATATATGTTATTTTTCCACCCAATAAATGTGAATGAACAAGGTGGGAAACTAACTAAGATGGTATATATTTTGGGTAAGTGTTTGCATGTAATTTTGGATGTTTCTAGTTTAAGACAGTTGATAAATGATTTTGAAAAATATATGAATATAGAATATGTTCATTTATCATGAGCAAGGACTCAGGTACACAAATATAAGTATCAAAAATTAAGCTAACATGTTATGGGACAAGTGACGAATAAGTGATAAAGGACAATGCAAAAAATATATAATGGAGTACTAAAACATGATGCCCCCAAGTAACTAAGGTATATATAGACAATATATTACGCATGGCACTAGAAATATGATTTTCACCATGGTACTTTCTCAAAGTACCAATAAATTGGTTTTCACTTTTTTTTTGGATTTTTATTTTTTATTTTTTTGACACTTAAGATATTAAAAACATCATATAGAAAAAATTAGGCATATAATCTCTTAAGGTGCATGATGTTCATATCCTTATCAATTTCCTTTCCATATTCTATATCCAATCTATAAGCTCTTGGTCCATACTTAGCACTAATGATGTATGGACCCAACTAATCAGGCTCAAACTTTCCTTTCTTCTCTCTCTCAGCATTTATATTGCATTGGTTTTCCTTAAAAATAAGATATCTAATTTTAAACTCTCTTTCCTTTATCCAATTATTATATCTATGATGAATTTGATTGTGGTATATTTTCAAATGGTTTATAGCATTAAGTATTTTCTTATCTAGAAGTTTGAGTTCACTAAGGTTTGAAGTATGATAGGATTCTTCATAAATAATTCATTGTATGGATATTTTTAATAATATAATCTTGAATTCTATTGGTAGAATAGACTCACTACCATATACAATAGAATAAGGGGTTACCCTTGTGTGTGTACAAATGCTAGTGTGGTATGCCTAGATGGTGGGATATAGTTGTGTATGCTAGTCATAATCAACTTCATTGATAACTCATTTAAGTATGCATAAAGTAATTTTATTGGTCACCTCATCTTGGCCATTGCCTTGAAGGTAGTAGGGCATGGACCAATTATGCTTGATATGGTATGTTTCACAAAGAGCCTTAACTTATTTATTCTTAAATGATTTACCATTATCAAAAATGATAGTGGAAGGGATACCAAATTGGTAGATAATGTAGTTTAGGATTAATTTTAAAATTTCCTTTCTAGTTACATAAGGGGCATTACCTCAACCCAAATGGTAAAGTAATCTATTGACGTAATGATATGCTTATGACCATTGAAAGAACTAGGATAGAATTTTCCAATAATGTTTAACCCCCATGTGGATAATAGACAAGGTGTGGTAATTGTTGACAATTTTGACCTACAGGTCAAAATTATAACCTCTACCATTTGAAACTTTGCATTTTATCTTGTGAATCAATTTTGGGTCCTAAATAGTCTGAAGGAATTGTTCAAGTCTACATGGTCTCTTTTTTTTGGGAGAGTTGTAAAAATATAAATCTTGAGGGGCATCTTTAAAATCAAGGGTAATTTGGAAATAATTCCTTCAGACTTTTTGTTTGAAGGAAATGAACAAAGGAAAAAGGTGATTTCAATTTTTTTTGAAGATCTATTGCATTTTCTCGAGGGTTCTTTCTAGTTTTGTCAAAGGGTAACGATCCCTTCAGAAAAGATCATTGACAAAAATCCTAAAGGGTATCTACCCTTTGATAAAGTTCAAAACAAAAATTTGAGAGGCACTTTAATATTTCTGAAAGGGATCATTTCAAAAATATAAAAGTTCAAAAAATTTAAGGAAATGGTCCATTTGGAAACTCCTAAAAGGTCACTTTACCTTCAGGAAAGTTCATTTGTAGGAATCTTGAAGGGTAGAGTCCCTTCAAGAAGGTTCACTTCAAGGAATTTTGAAGGGTATGTGCCCTTCAGGAAAGTCACTTTGAAATGATTTTGAAGGGTTGGTTTGAACTTCTAAAGGGTCACTTGCAACAATGTTGAAGGGTATGTGCCCTACAAAAAAAGTCAAGCTAGAAGGAAAGAATTCCTTCAAAAATTTTATTCAAAGGAATTTTATGAAATAATTTGCTTGACAAAAAACCCAAAGGCCAAGAATTCCTTCAGAATTTTTGTCTTTTGGATTGTTTGAAGGAAAATGCCCAAAAAAAATAAGCCACAGACAAAAGTTGAAGGAAAGTGCCATTTCAAAGAGCCTCGAGGACCATTGAATAAGTCTAAATGAAATGACAAAGAAGGAATAAGTTGAAGATAAATACATACAAAATAAAAGTCTAAAGATAAAAACCAAAATAATACAGAAGGAATATATGCACAAAAATGAAGAACCAAAAATAAAAGGCAAAGGATTTCAATAGCCAATAAATAGATTAACATATTCTACAGTCTATATGTAGAGCATATAACATGTCCCAAAGAAGTATTAGACACTTATAAAACATGTATCCATTTCAAAAATGACTCTTTCAATTCTAAAATAAAGACTCGAATGCATGAACGACTCAAGGATTTTAACATTGGAGAGCTTAACATAGAATTTCATGCATGCACTCTTGTTTGTCTCAAGCCTTTTAAACATTTCTAGCAATTTAAGAAGAGTTATTAATTCAATGTTGGCAATGAGTTCATGCAAATTAAATATTTTAAATGTTCCATCAATTCAAGAGAAGTCTATATTTTAAGATTAGCGTAGCCTCATGCATGATGAATATTTTGATTTAACTTGGTCTCTCTTTTTCTATGTTTAACACCAAAGAGATTTCATGCAAGTCATAAGACAAAAATAGATTATATTTGAAGGTTCAAATAAGTTGGACTAAGTTGACCTCCTTTTCTATTTCCAGTGTTAACCTCTTGGTTGTTGTATCTTTTTCTATATAAGTTGGCTTTTCAGCCTTGAATTAGATCCCTCTTTTGATAAGACCAAAAATTATACCAAAGATTGAGCTGTAACCCTTTTTAGATTAATAGAAATACTATTTTCAATTTCCAGCTACTGATATAGTGTATTTATGTTAGAGATTTGCACATGTGATAGAATTTTTTTCCTTGACAAGTCATGATTCTTACCTAGTTACTAGCTGATTAGATTATGTAGGTCATGTTCTGTGTTTGATGTCTTTTGGCTAAAGTTATAGTGGAATCAAGTGGATTGTTATTGCCTTAAGTTAGGTCTATTCCATCACTTCCCTCAAGCTTTAATCACCAAATAAAACTTTTTCATGAAATACTTATGCATATTGGTCAATTGAATTTGAAATTTTAGCCTTTTCCTTATCTAGATCAGTTTTTTTAAAAGCTCAGATAGAGTGGATCAACTCAAAATTTAGGTGTATCACCTCATTAGATATTCATGTTTTTTTTTTCCCTTTACCATAGTAGTTTTTAGAAAAAATTAAAGGTCCTAATTGATACGCCAAAGGGAGCTAGCCCTTATAATCTAGAGACTCAATCTGTTGATCAGGCCACCCATAGCCTAGGATTATTTCCATGTTTCAGCAGACTGTAGAGGCCTAAAACTACCTTCACAAGGGTGTGAGTCTGATTGAAAACAATTTTTGGCTTTTTTAATGGGACAAAAAATAAATATTTTTCATATCTAAATAAAGTTTAGAACTGAGAAGAAGCATTTGTAGTAGAAGAAAATATCTATCTTCATCACAAGCTAAAGATTTTTCAAATTGTAGAGTTCATAGCATCATTCAGGTAGCTCTTTCATGACAAAGGTTATCACAAGGTTAGCAAGTAAAGGTATTCCTTTTTAATTAATATTTTATACGAGATCAAGATTTAGGAGGGCAAAACCATATCCTCAAAAATAGTATTTGCCTCCTGGTTATCTTATTGTTCTAACCACTACAAACCCCACTATCCAAATGGCCATTAGAAACCAAGTGTTTACTCCATTCAATAGAGGTAACCCACTAAATTTATCCCAATTTGATGACATTTTGGTGTCTGCCTTCAAGAGTATCCCATTATTCTTAGTAAAAAATCAAACAACCCCTATTGAGCATATCCAAGATGTGGCTAATCTCTGTTTAGTCCATAATATTGTTGAAAATAATGTTGCTATCAGATTACTTGTTACTTCCTTCAAAGGAAAAGCATTGCAATGGTATATAAATCTCCCACTAAATTCCATTTCTACCTAGGATGAATTGGGTGCAACCTTATTCAAGCAATTTGAGGACAAATCTAATCACCTATCTTTATTTGAGTAATTAACCACCATAACAAGGGCTCTTCATGAGTTTATGTCTGATTTTAACCTCAAATTCTAAAAGACATGGACTAGAATACTTATGTTGATAAGTCTATCCCCTAAATATGCATTATGTACTATTTGAAAGCCCTTAATTTTGACTTTAGTGTGATGATATAGTTAATAGTTGGTACTACTTTTCTAGATGCATATGAGGTTGCAATAAGGGAAGAAAATAGTTTGATACAAGATAGTAAGCTTTCTCCAAGACATTTAATGCCTATATTTCTAGAAATAAGTTCTATACCATCCCCTCAAGTTCTTCAAATTCCATCTTTATCTCATATTCCATCACCTCAAACTTAAATTGTAGCCCCTACTAGTCAAGCTAGTGAGATAAAAGAGTTGAAAAGCTTGCTACAATCTTTTTAAAATGAAATAGTGCAGCTCAAGAGATAGAAATATCAGTCTAATAGGCCCTATCAACAACAAAATTAGAACACCTATCAGCCCTTCAAAGATCAAAGGCCTCCTTATCAAGGTTTCAGAGAGAATAGACCACCTTATCAAGCACAAGGAGCCATAACTCTAGCTAAGCCATATGCTTCCCTTGATCCTAATGCTCCTTCCACTTTAAAGGCCATTATTCCCACCCCACCTGAAAACAACATGATGTAAGATTCAAGTAGGCAGTCCTCAAATCTCAATGATGTTCAAAACCAAGCCTTGGTATCACAAAATATCACAATGCCACAAATGACACAAGAAGAGTTTTCTTTTCAAGGAGTTCAATACCAAGATACATGTTTGGAATCATAAGGAGAGACTCAACAAGTTCAAGGGTAGCCTAATGCCATTAATATAAATTGGCAATTAGATGATCATGTTGCTTTTACTCAAGGTGTTGAAACTAACAATTCAAGTGGTCAAGTTACAACTATAACTAGAGCTAAAAGAAGAGTGATTGATGAGCTACAGGAGGTGACAAATTCTTTGAGTAGTCATGTTGTTTCTAGGAGTACAAAGGAACAACTCATTGCCCCTACAACTCAGAAAAATTAGAATATAGAGGTTAGTAAATGTTAATGAATACCTCTAGTTCATGAACAGTTAGTGCTTTAAAAAGTGCAAGCAAAGGTTAGTGGATCTCATTTCAATATAGTAGATCAAATGAAGAAATATAATATCAGCATTAGTATGTGGGATTATATTTCCATTCTAGGACAAAAGGATAAGCTCATTCAAGAGCTTTCAACTCTCGAATTATCTCCAAAACTAGTTGAGAAAGGTGTTGTCTTGACTAATTCATATCAACCAATTAAGCAACAAGTACAGAAAGTAAATAAGATGGTAAAGGTGGACAAAACTAAGGTAAAATCAAAGAAAACTCCTCCTTTTTACCTTTCTTTGATAGTAGGTGATACTTTGGTTCATAATTGTATGGTGGATAGTGAAGCTAATAGTACAATCATGCTTAAATACATTGCAGATAAACTCAACCTTATTTATGAGCCAAACACTAAGGGGGTATTACAGTTGGATGGGTCACCAAAAAATATGGTAAGCATCATCAAAGATTTGAAATTGACATTACATGTTTGTCCCAATGTTACTATTCAGTAGGATGTTGTTGTGGTAGACTTACCTCCTTACTTTGCTATGTGCCTTTCAAGGGACTTCACCTCAAATATTGAGGGATATTTATTAGCTGATTGGACTTATTTTTTTTCATAAGCAGGTCTGATACCAAGGTAACTATTCATTCTAAACCCAAGTGTTGTGAGCATTAACTATATCATTTCAGATGATGTGCTAGAAAATAGTGAAATAGAAAATGGATCACCTTTGGATTCCAAATTTATTTTTTGAAGAGTGGGATTCTACCTTACATGAGCATGATCCTTATGATTTTATTTAATAAGGACTTGGTGTGTATTACCTTCATGAGAATGATGCACCAATTTCAACCATGGTTAAGGATGATGAATCTAGTGAAGGTTTGTGGCAATTGTACTTTGATGGATCAAGGAATAAACATAGTACCAAGGATAGAATGATGTTGGTTTTTATAAAAAACCAAAGGTATTTCTCTTTTATTAAATTTTAATTTGGTTTTTCAAATAATTTTTTACAGTATGAGGCACTAGTTCATAGTTTACACTGGGTTAGGAAGATGAAAATCAATTCTTTGCAAGTGTTTGGTGATAGTGAGCTTGTATTCCACCAAGTAAGAGGTTTGAATGTATGTAAAAACTTGTTGCTTAAATATTACAAGCATATAATATGGGACTTGAATATTTTCAAGCTTTTAACATTTAGAAAATACCAAGAGGTGAGAATAAACATGTTGATAGGCTAGCTGCTATTGGGGATAATTTAGTATCCCAAAAGATGTAAAATTTAAAAATATTCAGGCACATATAAAGGTGGTTGTAAGGCCTTATGTTCTAGATAATCATGAGAATTGGTAGGTTTTCGAAGATGATAATCAAATTGTGAGATTCTTACAAGACGAGGCTGAGTTTTCTTGAAGAAACTAGTCAAAGCACTTATAGTAGTATGGTGATCAGATTGTGAAACTAAAAACAAATAAGTTGGCCAAGGTATTGGTCACACTTGAGAACATTTTTAGTTGTGATGATGAGTTAAGGAAAGAGAAGTCATCCTTGTCAACAAAAGAAGAGCACTATGCAAATTTAGAAATTTTAGCTTGTAAGATTTTGAGGTTGGGTAAGGTATGCACTCCTTCACAAAAAGAATCTTTCATTGAGTTATGCACAAGTTTTGTTGTTATATTTGCATGGTAGTATAGTGATCTCAAGGGATTTGATCCAAGTTTGGCTCAACAGACCATTGAGTTAGATGCTCAAACTAAACCAGTGAGACAAAGACAAAGGCCCATCAATCTTAAGCTTGAGCCTTTGATGAGAGTTGAGCTTCACAAGCTCATAGATTCAGCTATTATATTTCCAATCAAGCACTTAACTTGGGTGGCAAACCTTGTTCCATTATGGAAGAAGAATGTTGAGATTAGATTCTGTGTTGATTTCTATTATTTAAATAGGGCTTCACTTAAAGATCACTATCCATTTCCATCAATGGAAAAAATTTTACAACTAATTGCAGGCTCAAACTAGTTTTCTTTTTTGGATGGATATAATGGCTACAATCAGATTTTGGTCAAGGAAGAGGACCAATTTAAGATAGCCTTCACAACCAATTAGGGGAGATTTGCATACAAAAATATTCCATTCAATTTATCTAATGCTATATAAACCTTTCAAGGAGCCATGGATATGGCATTCCAAGGTAGGTGATCACATGGTTCATCTCAAGTGAGTGTTTGAAAGGTGTAAATAATTTGGTATATCTTTAAATCCCAAAAAGTGTGTCTTCTTGGTTCATGAAGGTAATATTATTTGACCTATTGTTTCAAGCATGGTTTAAGCATAGATTTTAAAAGGATAGACTCCACTCTTTCACTCTCCTTACCTAAGCATACAATGGCTATGCAAAGCTTCTTTGGGAAGATCAACTTCATAAGAGGATATATTTCAGATTTTTCTATTTTAGCTAAGCCACTTACAACCATGCTAAAGAATAATCAGAGCTTTAGGTGGTCCAAAGGAGTAAAAGGTCTTGAAGATATTAATAAGGCCATAGCTAGTGCTCCTACACTTATAAATCCACATTTCACAAAAGATTTTATTCATATACTTATGCTAACATGGACACCATTTCAGGCATTCTTATGCAAAAAAATCATGAGGCTTTGGATCAACCAATAGATTTCTTCATTCAAGGCTTAGAAGAATATGAAACAATTTATTCTATTGTTAAAAAACATATACTTTCAGTTATAAGATCTCTTTAAAATTTTAGATACCTATTATCTAACAATAAGATACACCAAATGGTTCCTCATCCAAGAATCAAGGAGTTCCTTTTGAACAAAGATATAAATGAGAAGAGAGCCAATTGGATAACAAAGGTAATGGATTATGATGTGTAAATTAAGGTGATAAAGCTAGTTAGATGCAAAGGACTTTGTGAGCATCTAGCTCAATACTTGCAAGAGACTAATGAGGTTGTTTTGGTGTCAAATGATGAAGAGGTTTTAGTTGGTCATACCTCACCTTCTAGTTAGTTTCATGACTTGGTAAGATATCTCCAAAATGGTATGTATCCCTCTCATCTTATTTCTTTAAAAAGAAGGTATTTTAAATTGCAATCAATTTTATTTTTACTTGTTGATGGTGTTTTGTCCAAGAAAGATGCCAATGGCATGTTACTAAGATGTATAGAGCTAGGCCAAACTCAAAGATTGATTGAAGAATTCTATGAAGGACATGGTGGAGGACACTTTTCCACAAGAACTATAGCACTTAATATCATGAAAGGTGGGTACTATTGGCTTACTATTTGGTGATTGACATGCATAGGTTAGGAAGTTGAAACAGTGTGCTATGTTTGTAGGAAAAGTGAAACTTTCAGCCTTTCCTCTTCAACCAATTATGGTGGATCAGCCTTTTGTCTAATAGGGTTTGGAATTTATTGGTCTCATAAATCCTCCTTCAATTTTAGGACATAAATGGATTCTAATTGCTACATATTACTTCACACATTGGATAGAAGCAATAGCATTGAAAGAAGCAAATGAAACCAATGTTCTAGATTTCTATGAAGGTTTGCTTACTAGATTTGGACTTCCTTCAACTATTATTTTTGATAATACAGTGGCTTTTGTGGGATCTAAGATCAGCCAATGGGCTGTCCAACATGGAATTTATCTCATCACTTCATCTAACTATTATCCACAAGGTAATGGCCTTGCTGAATCTATGAATAAGAACCTATTGAGGATCATAAGAAGGAATATTGAAGACAGTAAGACGTCATGGCATCTCAATTTGAAGTCATATATGTGGGCTGATAGGATCACCTATAAAATATCAATAGCCAACTCTCCATACAAGCTGGTATATGGTAAAAAATCAAGGTTACCCATTTCTCTTGAGTTTCTTGTTTTAGAACTAATGCATCAGCTTGAGTTGTTGGAGAATGAGCCTATGAAGATCAGGTATACTAAGCTTATGGAGCTAGAAGAGACAATAAATTAATACATGCTAGCCATGTAAATTCATCAAGCACAAGTGAAGAGAACTTTTGAAAAAGGGGCTTCTTCATGAAGTTTTATAGAAGGAGATTTGGTCCTCAAGTGGGACGAGGATAGAGTTAAACTAGGAAGGCACATAAAATTTGAATCTCTTTGGAGTGGCCCATACATAATCTCTAGCTACAAATCCCACAATGCATTCTAGCTTGCAAAGTGGATGGCAAGGAGCTTCCAATCCCAATTAATGGGATACATTTGAAACATTGTTATTGAAGAGAAAAGCTCCTTATACATAGTTAATTTGTTTTGTTTTCTTTCAAGTGTTGTTCAAGCACAATAGTTTAATTCTATTTTGTTCTAAATAAGTGCATGTTTGCACATTTGTTTTACTTAGTTAGGTTTTCTTGCCTTATGTGTTCTCCTTATATTTTGGAGGATGAAGGTTATCTCATGCCAAAAGACAGTTTCCAATCATGGAACAGATTTGGTAGTGTTTTATGAGATCAAATGTTATATATATGGTCTGGTTCTCAAGCATAGTAGGCATGCTTCCCAGCTAAGTCACCAAAATGTTAATAATTTTGACCCTATAGGTCAAAATTACAACCTCTACCATTCAAAACTTTACAGTTCATCTTGTGAATTAGTTTTGGGTCCTGAATAGTCCAAAGGAATTGTTTAAGTCTACATGGCCTCTTTATTTTAGGAGATTTGTCCAAACAAAAATCTCGAGGGGCATCATTAAAATCAATGGAAATTTGGAAAGAATTCCTTCATATTTTTTGTCTGAAGGAAATAAACAAAGGCAAAAGGTGTTTTCAATTTTTTCCAAAGCTCTATTGCATTTTCTCGAGGGTTCTTTCTAGTTTTTCTAAAGGGTAATGATCCCTTTGGAAAAGATCATCAACAAAAATCTTGAAGGGTGTCTACCCTTCAGGAAAGTTCAAAACAAAAATATGAGAGGCAATTTAAGATTTTTGAAAGGGATCATTTTGAAAAGCTGAAAGTTCAAAAATCTAAAGGAAATAGTCCATTTGGAAACTCCTAAAAGGTCACTTTCCCTTCAATAAAGTTCATTTGCAAGAATCCTAAAGGGTAGAGTCCCCTTGGGAAGTTTTTTTCAAGGAATTCTGAAGGGTATGTTCCCTTTGGGAAAGTCACTTTATAATAAATCAGGAGGTCACTTGCAACAATACCGAAGGGTATGTGCCATATGGAAAAATTCAATCTAGAAGGAAAGAATTCCTTCAAACTTTTTGTTTGAAGGAATTTTACGAAGGAAGTTGCTTGACAAAAAACCTGAAGGACAAGAATTCCTTTGAAATTTTTATCTGAGGGAATTATATGAAGGAAAATGCCCAAAATAAATAAGTTGCAGATAAAAGTCGAAGGAAAGTGCCATTTCAAATAGCCCCGAGGACCATTGAATAAGTTCAAAGGAAATAAGTATAAAGGAAATGAGTAGGAAGGAATAATATAGAGATAAGTACATACACAATAAAAGGCTATAGATAAAAATTTGAAACAATACATAAGGAATATATGCACAAAAATGAAGAACCAAAAATAAAAGGCAAAGGATTTTAACAACCAATAAACAGATTAACACATTCTACAATCTATATGCAGAGCATGTAACATGGGCCAAATCAAGATTAGACATGTCCAATACATGCATCCATTTCAAACATGACTCTTTCAATTATAAAATGGAGACTTGAATGCATAAATGACTCGAGGAGTTTAACATTGGAGAGCTTAACATAGAATTTCATGCATGCACTCTTGATTGTCTTGAGCCTTTAAAATGTTTTTAGTAGTTCAAACAAAGTTATAAATTTAGTTTTGGCATTGATTTCATGCAAAGTAAATCTTTTAAATGTTCCAACAGTTCAAGAGGAGTCTATATTTGAAGATTGGCATAGCCTGATGCATGATGAAGATTTTGATTCAACTTGGTCTCTCTTTTTCTATTTTCAACAACAAAGAGATTTCATGCAAGGCATAAGACAAAAATATATTTTATTTGAAGGTTTAAATAACATAATTTGGACTGAGTTGACCTCCTCTTCTATTTTTATCACCAACCTTTTGGTTGTTGTATCTTTTTCTATATAAGTTGGCTTTTCAGCCTTGAATTGGATCCCTCTTTTGGCAAGACCAAAAACTTTTCTAAAGATTGAGTTGTAACCTTTTTAAGATTAATATGATTATTTTAAATTTCCAACTATGGGTATAGTGTATTTATGTCAAATATTTTCACATGTGATAGAATTTTTCTTCCTTGACAAGTCCTAATTCTTACCCAGTTACTAGCTGATTAGATTATGCAGGTCATGTTCTATGTTTGATGTCTTTTGGTTGAATGTACAATGGAAGCAAGTGGGTTTTTAATGCCTTAAATAAATCCTATTCCATCACTTCCTTCAAGATTTGATCTCTAAATAAAACCTTTTAGTGAAATACTTATGCATATTGGTCAATTGGATTTGAAAGTTTAGCCTTTTCCTTGTCTAGATCAGTGTTTTTAGGATCTTAAATTGAGTGGATGAACTCAAAATTTAGGTGTATCACCATCATTAGATAGGATTTTCTTTCAAATTTATTTTTTCCTTTTCCCCATAAATTTGTATTAAAAATTAAAGGTCCTAATTGATACACCAAAGGGAGCTAGCCGTTATAATCTAGAGACTCAATCTGTTGATTAGGCCACCCACAGCCTAGGATTGTTTCCATGTTTTAGTAGATTGTGGAGGCCTAAAACTACTTTCACAAAGTTATGAGTCTAATTGACAATAGTAATAATTTGTATAGTTTGTGATGTTCTATATATAATGTCCCCATGTTTTTGACAAGGTATGCATTTCTTAACATAGTCATATGAATTAGTTTCCATGGTAGGTCAATAATAACCTAACCATAAAATATATTTTGCTAGGACCATGACACTTAAATGTGCACCACATATTCCCTCATGGATTTTTCTAATTACCAAAGTAGATTTTTATAACTCAAATAATGTAAAAGAGCTCCATCATAGCCTTTATAATATAAGGTGTTACCAAGGATGGTATAGATAAAGGTACACTGGGTAAATGATTTGTATTGATTATGGGATATGTTAGGTGGTAAGGTGTTATTATAAAGATAGGTATATATGTTAGAATACTAGGGAGAAGTGGGACCAACCACCTCACAAACCATTTTTAAATTAGGCATATTTTAATTTGGTATCATTAGGTATTCAACAAGTAACTTGTTGTGTTTTATGTTTAAATCAAGTAATGAACCAATGGTATCCATGCCATATATTGCCTTGTTGTTGATTCTTGGTGCTTTTTTACATTATATAAATTCAAAATAAACTTTAAACTATCCACCATCAGCTTGTAAGGGATTAAATTATCATCATGAGCTTGGGATTGATTGGTTACTTGGTTAATGATAAGCTTAGAATTGTCAAAAATAAGATGTTGGATGCCCCATTGGATAGCCAGTTTGAGACTTGCTATAAGATCTTCATTTATGTAATGTTGTTTTTACAAGGTAACTCAATTATAAAATCCTTGGGAATACAATTCCCATCTGGTGTGACGATCAAGATACCTACCCCTGATCCATGATTGGTGAAGGAACAATCAAAGAATAGTTTCCAAACTAGAGACTCATCTATGAACATTATTACTTTGTCCATAAATTCTATAATAAGAGGTGTTTTATCTTTGAGAGGTGCTTATGCCAATGCATCTAATAAGACCTATCCCTTAATTTATTTTTGATTGACATACTCAATATCTAACTTACTGAGAAGCATAACCCACTTAGACATATTTATTTTTAAAGTTATTCTGGATAGAAGATACTTGAGAGGGTCTATTTGCTTGTTAAAGTTGTTCAGATTGTTGAGCATGTAATGTTAGAGTTTTTGTGAGGCAAAAAAAACTATGATACATGCCTTTTATATTTGAGATTAATTTATTTCATAATATATCAAAGTCCTGCTTAAGTAATACACTATTCTTTCTTTCCCACTATCATCATGTTGTGATAACAATGCCCCCAGTGTAAATTGAGTAGTTGATATATATAACATAAAAGGTTTACCAGAAAAAAGTGGCATTATACTAGTGGATTGGAAAGATATTGTTTAAGGTGATCAAATGTTGTTTCACAATTCTTGTTCCAATTTAAAGGAGTGTCTTTCTTTAGCAAAAATGTGAAAGGGTGACAAATATCAACAAGTTGTGATATGAAATAGATGATTGCTTGGATTTTATATTGCAAACTCTGAATTTGTTTAATATTATTTGGTGGGGGCATATCCATGATAGATAATACTTTATAAGGATCAAATTCTATATGTAATTTTGAAATAATGAAAACTAACAACTTTCCTGATGTCATGCCAAAACACACACTTCTAAGGATTCAATCTCATCTTATACTCTCTCATACATTCAAAGATCTAAAAAATTAGTTTAGGATGATCTTATCTAGATTTATACTTTTAAAGTATATTATCAACATAATCCTCCATAGTATCATGAATCATATCATGAAAGATGACAATCATTACCCTTTGATATGTAGTTCTAGCATTCTTTAAACCATAAGGCATCACTTAGTAGCAAAATGTTCCTCATGGTTTTTTGAATGTTATTTTACGTTGGTCTTAAGTAGCAATTTTGATTTGGTTATACATTAAAAAACCATCCATTAAAGACAAAATCTCATGACCCATAGTAGAATCCATGATCATGTCGATATTGGGTAATATTAAATCATGTTTTGGTAATGCCTTATTGATATCATAGAAATATGTGCAAACTCTGATCCCTTCTAGATTTTTTTGATATTTTTACTATATTATATATCCATTTTGAAAAGTAAATATGGTGTATGAAACCAACTTCTAATTGCTTCTTCAATTCCTCTTTCACTAGTAGTGTAATCTTAGGATGCATCTTGCAAAGTTTTTATTTGATTGGTTTGGCATTTGTATGTACAAAAATATGATGCACTACTATTTCTTGATCAAATCCTAGCATATCCACATAAGATCATAAAAATACATCAAAAAATTCTTAAAGTAAAAGTGTAATTATTTACCTTTCTTCTTGAGTAAGAGAGACTACAATTTTGACAATTTTAGGATCCTCTTTTGTTTCAATGTTTACAAGAATAGTTTCCTCAAGTAGGAGAGTTGATTCTTATTCATTATTTTGGGGTGGTAGAGGAAGATTGAAATCCTCTTCTAGTTCCACTTGATTGGAAGTAGATGTTGAATTGATATTTTATTGTAGATGTTCCCCAAAGTATGTTGAATTATCTAACTAAATAGAAAACCCTTTCCTATGATCACCTACTAGAATATGGTCCCTTATTCTCAAGAATTATAAAATTACCTCATTATTTTAGAAATGATAAAGCATAGGTGTTGCATGTTGGTCCCACTTTATTAAGAAAGGATATGTGAGATATAGCGTAAAAATTACATTATCATAAAAAAGGTTAGTGAGGGCAAGGTCTTTAAAATGGCTAAGAATGGAACCTATTTTGTTGTCTGAAAAATCATCCTAAGACTCATTAGAAGAGTCACTTTGGAAAAGTGTGAGATTCATAATGAGTGGATTAAACCCTATGTCATGTTTGTCTTCATTCTATTTTAATGTTAAGGTTTCAATCGATCCTTGTTCATGGATGTTGAGGCCTTTACCTTTATATTTCATA
Organism: Torreya grandis; assembly: GCA_037957365.1. Taxonomy (NCBI): domain Eukaryota; kingdom Viridiplantae; phylum Streptophyta; class Pinopsida; order Cupressales; family Taxaceae; genus Torreya; species Torreya grandis. Next base: position 880,188 of record JARHVA010000014.1, read on the forward strand.
ATGTTACACATGATGGACTTGGTGATAGGACATTTGTTATTGGTAAAGCAAGTAGTTAATTCATAGGAGTAAAGCCAGGAATGATTGAAATATTTGATATGTTTGTCTGAAAGTAAACCAACTTCTAATTGTTTTATTTTTTTCAAATATCTTAACCACTATTATCCTTTTGATGGTGGGGCTTACCATAATTATGTGTATTTGTATGGATTATACTTGTATGGTTTAAATCTTGGATTATGTACTCATTCATTCCTTTATAAATGATTTTAAAATGGGATGAGGAGGATGAAAATGCTTTGGAATCAGGTGGTTAGTTTGAAACTTACTTAGTATAAGGTTGATTGGAAGCTTATTTAGTATATGGTTGATTAGATACTTCACTGGTGGAAGGTTTTTCAATGGAAATGGAAGTAATTGGTGTGTTAATACAACCACCAAGAGGAGGTGTTTGAAAAATAAATTAAGGATGGACATAGTTTTCAAGTGAAGTATAATCTTCAATGGGAATAAATTTGTCATTGATAACTAGTAAATAATTGTATTTTTGGTATTTACCTTCTAATAGCTTATAATATTGGAAGGGTTGAGGATGACCTTAAATAGGTACGTCCATACATTTATGTGAAAATTTAAAACATTGGTGTGGGGTGGATGATATAACATTCATTAAATGTATCCATGAATGTCCAAGAAGTATGTTATAACATAAATCAAGATCAATTATATGGACTAGAGTTTCTTTTATAGTAGACTCCACCATCAAAGGAAGATAGATTGTGCCTATGGATTGCCACTCATTTTTGTCATATTCCTTTATAGTGATAATATTAGTTTCCAATGCTATTTTTGGATATCCTAAGTTTTTTATTATTCATAACGTACATAGATTTAATGTCAAACCATTGTCTATAAACACCCTCTTTATATTGTGCCTAGAGATGATAACCTCTATGTATAATGGAAGATTGTGAATTGATCCCAAAGGAGAGACATCAAAACGGTCAAATGTTACTTGATTATTAGTTGAATAATTACCTATTAATTCTTAGAATTTTATCAAGTTAATGTCTTTAGGGACACTATACTCTTGAAAGACTTTGTACAAGATATATTTATATATAGGTGATGTCTTCAAAAGGTCGAGTATAGAAATATTTATGGGTGTCTTATCAAGATGATCGATAATGTTGTACTTGTATTCAACATTAGATTATGATGCACTTGCAATGGTAATATTTTAATTCTTTATAGTAACATTTCACTCTTGGGGATGCAAAGTAATGACATTGATGTGGTTGTTCATAAAATCAACACTATTGACTATAGAGTTAAAAGGATGACTAGCTTGGTTGACATTACTATCTTCTGGTTGTTCTTATTTTTGTTTGCCTTTTCCTTGCTCATGATTGGTGAATGGATATTGGTATATCCCTAAATTTTGGTTGTTGGATATTTTTGATGTTTGATTTTTAATCACTATGCCCCCTATGTCAGTGAGGTCTTGAACATAGTGCTTGAGGTGCATACACTAATACTATAATGTCATTTTATCTCATGGTATTCATAGTATTCTTATTTATAATAATCAAGTTTAGGAACATTCTCATGTAAGGGTTTGGTGTTAGGCCAATTGATCATGTTATCATGGGCCAACTTTCAGAAAATGTTTTCATAAGTTTCACCCAATTGAGTAAATTTATGCTTAGGTTTTCCTTCTTTGGGTTGTCCACCAAGAATAGTTATGTTATTAATAAGTTAGGTGTAATTTTGTGTTTGATTTTAAGGGTTTTAAATTTGTTTAACATCAATCACACCATATCCAAAAAGATTATTATTCTTTGCAAAGAATTTTGGTTTTTCCATTGGTTTGGAGGAATTATCCTCAAGTTTAAATATCTTGATAACACCTTTATTAATTAATGTTCTCTCAACGTGGACTACCTTTTCAATGATTTCATCGAATGATCTTGGGTAAAGGAGTAATAAGTGATGTGCCAAGTCTAAGTTTAGATTGTTCATAAATATGTCCATAGGATCAGTTTCAAAAAATGATCATGTAAAATGAATTGCCATTTTTCACCATCTTTGTAGGAAAGAAGCAAAGGTTTCACCATTACATTATTTGGTATTGTGTAAATTTAAAGTGGTCAAATTTTTTTCAATGTTATATGAAAAGTGTCAAACAAAATTCTTAGAAAGGTTCTTAAAAGTAAAGATAGATCCTTTAGGGAGGCATGAAAACCATTCAATGGCTTGACCGCTGGGACTTTGTGTGAATAGTTATGACATATACTCATTGTTACAAGCAACGTCCACATATGCATGATAGAATATTATTAAGTTTTATTTAGGATCTCATGCATGATAGAATATTATAAGCAACATACACATATACTTATTGTTATAATCAATGTCCACATATGCATGATAGATATCAAATTTTGGGAGTTCAAATTATCTAGGAAAAAGTGTCATCATGGTACTTAAATCATAAGGATATGAACAAATTTCCTCGAATCTTAATTTTTTTTACCCAGAGTAAGAATTATCTTATAATCCTTGAACCCTATCTTTTGTATTTTGGAACTCTTGTATAAAATATGAAGATATTTGGCTCATTTGACTTGTTGAATTATAGAAGTTGGATGGTTGACCAGTGAATTGGTTTGTGCTAATTTGATTTTGTGTAATTTGGTTAGGTTTTTAGTTGAAGTTATTTAGAGGTTTGTTGGTAAATTTAACATTTTGAAAATTCATAAAATGGTTTGGATTAGTTTTATAACCAAGGTTTGTTGTATTTGGATTAGTGTTGAAACCATAGTTTGGTGGATTTGGATTACTTGTAAAGTGGATGTTTGGATTTGGTTGACTTGGGTTTGTGTTAAAGTTAAAGTTTGTTGGTGGAGGATTGGTTTTAAAGTTTGTGGGGTTTGGGTTAGTGTTGTAACCAAAGATAGATTGGTTAAACACGTTGGGATTGAATTGGTGTGGATTCATGTTATATTTTAGGTTGGATGGGTTAGAGCCTATGTTTAAGTTATAATTGGCTTGGTTTGGTTGAAGTAGGTTTTGGTTAAGGCTATAATTAGGATTTGTGTTTAAATTATTGGGGCTAAGGTTTGAGTTAAAGTTGGGGTTATTTGAATTAGTTAAATTTTGATTTTAATATGAGCTAGGATTTGGGTTGCTGTTAAAGGAAGGGTTTGTATTAGAGTTAACATTAGTTAGAATTAGATTAGATTGAACTGATCCAAGAGTATTGGGATAATAAAATTGATTTGGTAAACCACTACTTAAATTAGGATTATTGAGCACATGTGAAGTAATTCTCAAACTTGGATTAGATGGTTGGATTTGTGAGCTATAAGTATGATTCAAGCTATAATTTTGATTTGGATTGATAATGATGAATGAGCCTTGGAGACTCTGATTTGGGTTGATTTATGATTTTGAATAAAGATTTAAACTAGGATTGATTTGACCATGACCTTAGAAACTTGGATGTACATTCAAATCTGGTGTGGTCAAATTTGGATCAATTAAAATTGCATGCATATTCAAGTTTGGATTGGTTTGTTGTGTGATTGGTAAAATTGAATTAAGATTCAAGTTTTGGTTGGTTGGATTGGTTATTAATGAGTTTGAATGCATGTTCAAAATCAGATTGGTTAGGTAAATATATGAAGGTAAATTAGGATTCACATTAACATTAGGCTAAATAAGATTCGGATTACCAAAATTATTAGTTTTTTGATGGGATTAAAAATGTATAATCTCTTGGTTACCATAGTGTGCATGGATTTTCATATATAATCCATAACTTTTTTGGGATGATTCCTCATGTAGGATAGCTTTCCATTTTCCTTGAGTGACTTAGGGATTGGTATTTTAGGGTGATAAAAGGGATTTGATACCCTATAAATATCTTTGAGATGTATATTTATCATGAGTGGAAAGTGAAGGATCTTTACTTGAAATCAAGTATTGCAAGTTTTACACATCAAAGTTAGGTAGGAATTTTGCTCCCAAGCCCAAGCCTTGAAGCAATACTTCATTTTTGTTTAAAATAATGTATTATACAAAATAAGGAGGTTGGATATATTTGAGTATACCTTCATCTTGGTAAGCCCCTCTTTCTTTTTATTCTTCCTATTCAGTGATTTCATGTATTTCTATGTGATGTTGTTGCCCTATGATTTGAAAAGGGTCATTGTCAAATGGCTTAGTCCTTGCATTAGGATTATTAAGAATGGCCATTTTCCTAGTGATAGGTGACATGACTAGGGAGAAGGAATTTTACTCAAATAAATGAAAATTTTAAAATAATAACAATAACCAAAGTGATTAAAAAATTCTGATCTTAAACTAATTACTTTCAACTTTTTGGGAAAGTGTAATTTTAAGATATTTTGATAGCTTTAAAAATAAAAATAAATTCATTTCCACTAAATAATATTTTATCACATGTAAAATTAAAATGAAACAACAAATAAAGTCCTACTTTAAACAATTAATCAATTGGACAAAAATGCAAAAAATTAGGATTAAGGTTGTGAACAACATTTGGGGCTTCCAATGTCACTTACTTGTTCATGATTTCATCCATGACCTGATATTTCAAGACACTAACTATGGATTATCATGTCATTCCCATATCCCACTGAGTCCATTTTCAAGGGTGTGTGAAAGGTAACTTCCCAGTGCTAACCACTAACCTATGCACCAAAGTCAAATGACAAATAGGCTTTCCTAGGCTTAAGGTTTTCACAAGCTTATCTAAAGGGGAGTCCTATGATATACATTTTGGTAT